>VDFB02283487.1:175352-294906 GCA_007258455.2 Sequoia sempervirens | reverse complement strand
GATAGTAGGGCATAGAAAATTTATGCTGGATTGAAAATTGGTGAACCAATGATTTTTGGCTCCTATGGACAATTCTTGCACTTCTAGGGGTTTTCACCTAAAAGGAGAGAGATAGGAGCAAAAATGCTAATGGTTCATTCAAATTATGTTATGTGCAATGTTGTCTAATGTAAATGAAGTTAAATAAATGTAATTGATTGATCTAAATGAATGAATATGAATGCAAAAGTGAAATTAAAGCTATGTTTGAAAACACATTATGATATGCAAACAATGAAGTAAATGAAGAAAATATGCATAATAGAATAAGATGAGTTAAATCAGAGTGCACCTATGTGAAGTATGATGAATTTGGAATGTTGTGGATGCTAGCTGAAATCACTGATTTTTCATAGCGGGACTCATTTTCCTAGGGTGGCAAATCAGTCCTCCTCTTGGTGAAAAATTGTCAGAAACAAGTTTCTGTCTATTGGGGTCTGAAATTTGACAAAATTTAGATTTTCAGTCCTAAGGTGGGACTCATTCACCTTAAGTGGAAAATCATTCCTCTCCCAAATTTTTGAAAAATGAGGAGACAACTCTGCAACACCAAATTTGGAAATCACTACTTGTTGGGTTGTCGAAGTCAATTCTACAAGAAACCGACAGAAAACCTTCTCCAAACTTGGAATAGACTTGAGTTGACTTGAAGCACCTAGTTGACTTGTAAACCAATCTTCAACACCAAAAAGCTTGTTAAATCTGCACACAAAAGGCTACAAACAAACATGCAATAGGGGAAAAATGGTTTAAAGTTAGTGAATAGGGGTTTGCCTTGGTCAAACCCCACTTTTGGTAATCAAACCCTTAATAAAATAATGAAATGCAAAGGAACGATAAACTAACAACATGAAAATGTTATCAACTTACCAAACCCTTGATGATGCAAGTATGAAGTAATGTCAATGGCTGCTTCAAAGTGCTTGAATAGTGCTTGAAAAGATGTTGTAAAATGCTTGAATGCTTGAATGAATAGGTGGATAAGTGAACTTGATGAATGGGGGTTGAAATGAGGTGAAAATAACTTATTTATACACACTTGTTCCTTATTTACCTATTCATACCTCATCACAAGTTGACATCAAGTGTTTTTGAATAAAATCCCGAAAGGAAATTTAAAATATTTTGAATTTTGGGCCAAGGGCGAAATCATTCGCCACCCATGGAAAATGGGTCCCACCTAGGACTTGAAAATGTGTGTCAGGAGATATGTTGTATTTAATGTTTTTTGTTGGGATAATACTCAAAAATACACTTAATTAAGCATATGAGAGCATAAAGGGGTCAAATAAAGCATGAAAAAGTGATAAATAGTGAAGATGTGCCTAGAAAAGCATGAAAGTTTGTTACAAGACTTTACAACACTTCAAAATAGGACTTGTTGATGAATACAAAGGTGATTTTTAGGTGAATTGTAATTAATAGAATCTAGAAGAATGTAGAAATACTTTACAACACTTCACAACACCTTCACAAGACGTCGTTCTTTGAATTTTAGTACCTAAATAAGCATGCTCAAGCCATGTTGTAACATAAAATCATAGCAAAATAGACAAACACCATGAAAAAAGACTTAAAAGGCCATGAAAATGACAAGGGGCCATTTTTCTATGGCACAATTGGGAACAAAGCTCTTACACATCCTAATTTTTGAATGGGGTTCCATTGTCTACTAATATCGTTTGGGGAATTCCATACCTGTAGATTAGATAATTCAAAATGAATTTTGATATCTATTTTCTAGTGATATAGGTTAATGGAATTTCCTCTATCCATTTAGTGAAGTACACTCTGTTGTTGTGATGATCAACTTGTGCCCATTAGATGGAGCAGGCGAAATCTTACCTACTAGGTCTAATCCCCATTGCGAGAAAGGCCATGGTGTGGTGACGAGTCTCAACTCCTATGCTAGTCCATGAACAAGATCACTATGTTGTTGACATTTCTAACACTTTCAGGAATATTGAATACAATTATGCTCCATGGAGGGCCAATAGTACCCTGTTCTTAGCAAATTTTGGACTAGATTAGATCCGCTAGAGTGGGATCAACAAATACCTTCGTGTACCTATTGTAAGGTTGTTTGTACTTCTTCTAAATTAAGGCACCAAAGTAACATGTCATCTAGACTATGATGGTATAGGGTATCTCCTAAGATGGTAAAGTGAGAAGTTCTATGGGTGAAGGTTTTCTTTTAAGTGGTCATTAGGTCAAGTAGCATGATACCATGCTGGATGTACTCAAAAGTATCTTGGTACCTATTGATGATGATGTTAGTTGTAGCAATAGTGTAGATAAAATCCTCACAGGAAAACTGCAAAGAACCTATCTTTACTTGAAAGACTGAACTAGGGCAACCTAAGGTGTTCATGTAATAGGAAAAGGTTGACTTAGCGTAATCCCAAGGCTTCGACAGTCAGGTCTTGACCATACTAGGTTCACTTTAGGGTATGATGTGATATTGATGTTAATCTCAAGGGGACTTTGGTTTTCTCCAGTTTCATTAAGAATTATAAGCATTAGATACAAGATTTCCAGTTTCATCATCAAATAATATCATGAAATCAAAATATTTACAATAATATTTCATGAACATCAATAATTTTACTCACTTAAGTAGATTTAGCTTTAATCATTCAAAAAATTCATAGAAGCGAAATATTTTCAATAAATTTCCATTCATTCATCTATTTTTTGGAACATTTTCTGAAATTTAAACATCTAATCTAAAATAAAGCATTTAAAATATTGAAAAATAAAATTTCTCCCAGTTATTCTCCATGCATGCGACAAGATTTAACCAAATCAAAGAAAACTGCTTTATACTTCACCAGATTATTTCACAACTAGGCATAAAACAGTGTGAGCTTTTAAAGAAGGGGGTTTTAGTTTGGACACCAAGTAGGTTATGTATGCACCCTTAAATGACACAACACAGTCTTGTTCGATTGAACTGAAAAAAACTAGCTACAAAAATACATGAGATAGGTAGCTATCAAATTGTCTTCAATATTGATTAAGTTCTATGTGCATACAAGTTTTTAGTCTAGAATAATTTAGAAAATAGGAAAGAAAGAACAAAACTTAGAGAATTTTTTACTCTTCCAACACCCAAAAATTTTGAACTTAACTTAAAAAGAAGTATCCCTTGCCTTTTATAGAAGTGAGACACATGTAGGATAAGACAAATACATAAGAGAAAATCTAAGGGATGAATCACATCAAGGCACATGGATGTGTTGACTGGTAAGAGAATTGTAAATGAAGTCAATGAAGGTCAACCTCCATCTACACATTGAAGTCCTTCAGGTTTTTTTATCCTTTTAATATTAGGGTTCCTTAGAACCAAAAAAATCTACCAAACAGAATGTAGGAAATTCCCATACATACAGAATGATCAGGTGGAATTTTTTTTCCTACATTCAGGTTCAATCTCAGTTTGAAGATTCCAGGAATAAGTAATCCCTAGAATGAATACACTTCTTTGTTGCATGCTTAAAATTCAGAGTCTCGGTTTCCTTGTATCTGGTGTCCCTTTGCAATGAACTCTATTCTTGAATGAGCTCCCAATGTGTATTATTGAACCTAGTAACATCATTAGATCTACCTGCAACTTTAGTTTGCTTGACCATCCATAACCAAACTTTGCATTACAATCTACTTCTCCTATAATCACGAATTCCACCTATTATATCCCTTTAATTTTTTTTTTATAAAATCTCATGTAAATAGAATCATCATTAATTTGTTATAATATAAATCCATCATAAATAACACACTTTCAATAAAATCATATATTCTTGCGTAATTACCCTTTTATACCGGGTTATCGAACTATCAAACTTCTTAGATAACCTTAAAATTTTAAAACTTTGCTCTGTATCTTTACCCAGTACTTAATATTTAGTTTTACCCATGATTTTCTTAGACTTCGATTTTATCAAAACTTCCATCTTCACTGGACCTTGACTCTCAGATCGGAGCATTTTTCTTAACCTTTGCATTACCTTTTGTGTTTCTAACATTCCCAGTTCTTAGTACTCAGTACCTAGAACACTTGAATTACAAAGTACTCTTTCAAAAATATTTCTCTTTCCTTTTCACTTCTAGTGACCTTTCCAACTAGCCAACACCTACCATAAGCGTTAGTTTTCACTTGGGGTCCCCAAGTCTTGCAGTCTCGGGGCGTGTTGTGAGACCAAAAAACTTACAACCAATAAAACCAAATTTAAACTAAAACTTGATATTAAATCACCAGTTGTAAATTATAATTTATGCATATTTTAAAATAATAACTCTTTATCTTTACCTAGATTTTGACATAAAAATAGTAAAATTCTTCTGGAAATATCTGTGTGTGCTTTGATTAATTCTAATTTTTAGAAATTAATGAAAAAAATTAGTTCATTAACATTGAACTACCACTAGTACACAAACAACAATATATGACTAAATAAACTGCTAAAAATTGCATATAAATTACTAATTTTAGTTACGTGACTATTAGTGGTTTATTTGTAGTCATTTATAACACCACCAAATTTATGACTAAACTATTTTAGTCATTTATTTAGTCATTGATTTGGTCATTGATTTGGTAATTGATTTAGTCATTGATTTGATAATTGATTTAGTCATTAATTTATTCATTTATTTAGTCATGGTACTGATTTTTTTGTCTTATATTTAATCATTAATTTAGTCATTGATTGTTGTTAACTGGTCATTTATTTAGTCATATATTTAGTTATTAATTTAGTCATATATTTAGTCACTAATTTAGTCATTACTTTAGTCATATATTTAGTCATTAGTTTAGTCATTAATTTAGTCATTAATTTAGTCATGTATTTAGTCATTACTTTAGTCATATATTTTGTAGTGCCCCTCCGTAGTTGGCTTTTCTGGACCTTGGGTGAGTTTGTTTGATAATTGGTTACTCGATTTAAGATTTGTTTGATAATGATTTGTCTGATTCAAAATAAATTAAATTTATGATTTGATAAAAAAATATTTAAATATCTATATGTATATTGGTTATTGTATTAAGTAAGCAAATTAAAAGTAAAGATTAAAACTAATAAATTAAATAAATTAAAGAAAGTGCATGTTACATGCAAAAAGGATTTGGATAACTGTCACTCATTAATGAAAGCATAATGAAGAAATTGTGTTGGTGCAAAGAGAGTGCATGCAAAAGGTGGAGTTCCTCTACCTATTTTTAGAAGATTGAAACTTATAGTGGAATTAATGAAAGAAACTAATGAAAATAACTATTCAAAATATTTGCATGCCAAAAATTAAGGAGAGGGAGTGGTTACAATCTAGAAATGAGAGAGTGGTCTGTAGATTTTTTTTTGGGGGGGGGTCATTATGAGAACAAAAGAGTCTTGGAGTGCGAGGAGGGGAGATGTGCAACATGTTGTGTGGCACACCCTATTCCAAGTAGAGAGTGCTTGCAAGGTAAGATTGTTTAAGGAGGAGTCTCATTTCACATTAAACAAGCTCATTATTATTTAAACCTAAGTAAATTAATCATTTATTAAATTACATAGGTAAAAAATAATTAATCTTCTCCTTTATTCCATGCTATGTTACATATACGAGAACCCCTATCCTATATATATACATAAATACATTTATCTGAGATTAAGCATAATGTTGTCTCAGTAACATAACAGATACTAGGGAGACAAATATAATTATTAAATGAGTATACATAAATATTCTATACCTGAATTAACTTACAACAAGTAATTAATATACTGTTGAACAATCCGAAACTTCAAAAAGTTACCATACCATTAAGAGTTCGAGTCCAAAGAAAATTTAATTTCATCAAGGGGCATAGGACTGAAATGAAATGGTTTTTCACATTTTTGCAACCGTAACCATCTCAAACTTGGAGGAAGAGGTGAATGAATACATGAACGAGATTCAATATTGGTGACAATACAATTCCAGGTATTTAGTCCAATTTTAATATCTTCAAGGAAGAAGCATGGTATTCATGTTAATTTTTTTTATCGGCTATGCAATCTTAATGTTTATATTACTCCTCCTATCTGTATCAATGTTAGATACTAGTAAGATAGTACCTTTGAGTCCATTCGATATTACATGTTTTGTTTGGAATTGTAGTAATCTAGAAAAAGTGTTATTATTTTGGATGTTTTTCCTTTTGTTTGGTGATACGAGCTAGATATGGCACATTTAAGCTAATATCATATTCATTAAAATTAAGAAGTCGCATAATTATCCTACACTCTTATAGTAAACAGAAACGGTGCTAGTCTAGGCCGCATAATTGGTTTTACGACTGCCTTATATTGCTAGGGATTTCTAGATCATTTTTCATTGTATCCTTTTAGACTGTAAACTGTAACATAACTCCGCCAGATTACCTTCCCTCAAGGATATTCCCAAAATAGATTATATGTTTTTCCTTATTTGGCATTCGTGACTTTTAAGGGCATTCATTATAATGCATCTTTTTTCTCTTTAATTTTCAAATCACTTAATGCATATCATTTACATGGGATGTTAAAAAGAATTCGCTTTTCCTTAAGGCAGCATGGAGTATATTCTGCATGTTACCACAGTCAACATGAAATCTTTAGTTCTCTTATCGAGTTCACATAACTCTTTTGGATGTGTTTAAAATATTTGGTTCTAAAGGAAATTTCCTTACTTAAATACCATCACCTTTGGTTTGCCATGTATGCTAGTTGAAGTTTCTCTTGAGTCACTAGCATAGTCTCTCTACCTTTTTAGACTCTTTCATTACTTCAGGTCGGTTGTGGGATATAGTCTGTAGTACCGCATGGTAGAAGTGTTTTGAATCCCTGAATCTAAAGAAAATTGCCTTAACATGAATAATGCTAGGGAATTTCAATGTCAGCATGTAGTTGACAATAAAGTCGGCGTCTCAAACATTGAAAGTTATCCTTATATAAGAATTTCCTTTATCTTGTTGGCTGGTAATACTCTTGACGATGGCAACATGTAATAGATCCATGATACCACATATGGGTACCGAGCAACATCATTTTCATCACAATATGAATCATGAAATCTTTTGAAACAGGAGAATCCATCTTCTGTACCAGTGCCCCTGTAGCTAATCTTTTTTTTGACTCCTTTTTTCCATGTGAGTTCTGCCTGGTGTTACCACCGCTACCCTTCTTATGCCACCTCTTGTTTATCAAGTCGTAAGGTTGCCTGGGAGATGTCTGAATCTCCTCTCCTTACATCAGCTTTGGGTTTTTGGTTTCTTTTACTTGTCTTCATCATCATCATTAAATGAGTATGCAACATCAGTAGATACTGTGGAGCTAACCCCTATCACTTTTTCTAGCCCTTTATCCTTAACAACCTTTGTGTCAGTAAGGAGCAATAAGAATTTTGTATTATGATGGGAAACCCGATGATAGCAATTGTGCTGGTAATTGATAGATTTCTGCTATCAACACTGAAGACACGAGGTAGTACCTTGTCCAAATACTTGATTATGTTAGGGACTTTGCAATTTCTTCAGGCTATCTTATGTTTTAGTGTCTTGATCACTATTTTGTGTCATGGATAGTAAATTATACTTGTTATGATGGTATCCAATATCATTTAAGACAATCATTTAGGTTCTTGATAGAAAATAGATTTACTTCACCTAAACATAGAATAGTAGATTCCAAGTCATGCGCCATGCCTCTATCATTGGAAGCTCCGAATCATGGTGTACTTTAACTAGCTATTATGCAACCTTGATTTGGCTTCAAACACGTTTTAGTATTGATGGATTGAACATTCCATTCTCTATTATTTTCAAATAGATATTGTCAATATTTAAAAAGAGTTGACGTCAAGGTCACTTGATAAAAGATTAAGAATTTTGGTGTACTTAGTTTTACCTCACCTTTATAGGCTGTGAGGTGTTATAAGTACATCTGCAGGTATATAATGTTTATAAATTTGCAATTATTCAATCATATTTAAATGTTCCGATCTTTTTTTTCTACGAAGGAAATGCCATAAGGAGTCAAGTCAAATTAGAATTAAGTTCATAAGTATTAAGTGGTTATTGGTTAGTGCTTACTTCGAACACTTCGAACAATCATCTAATTTCACTAAATAACTACATTTGCAAATCAATCAAAAATTTTCTCAACAGAGTCTACGCTCAGCTGCCTCTGCCTTTTCAGCTCAAGTCCTTAATTTTCTAATATTGATTACATGAATGTATTTTTCCATTTTCATTGAGTTGCATCAGTGGGCATATCATGGATCTATGCTATTACATCTTTGTGAGATTTCCCTTCTTGTGAATAGTTTCAATTTGCATGGCCAAAATTTTGTAGATTGAGTGAGTAAGTTGCCCATTAGCATTTGAATATTTCATCTTTGACTATGTTAAAAAGGGGGGAATCCTTAGCTAAATAATGAGAAGTTTGCTTTATACTAGCATTTAGGTTTACGAAACTCTATAAGGCTGTTATTGGTATGATTATGAAAACAATCTTTACTCAAGGATCTCTACCATTGTCCATCATTGAAGTCACGCATATTGCAAAAAGGGGAAAAATATATCCAAGAAGTCTCACTTAAGGAGATGAAGTATTTTGTGGTCCTCAAGATATTATATTATTAAATTTGATACTTTTGGAAAAAGAATGATAACCCATATAGGATTAAAGGAAAGGTTGGTTAACTAGAAAATAGGGTACCTTCATAAACTAATGGAAGACAAGTGATTATTAAGGATACTAGTTTTAGGTGTTTCCATAGTTGGATAATTGAAGGGATAGCTTAGTTAAAATCATGTTAACTGATGAGTGTGAGTTACCCCTATGATTAAGGGTAATTGTTACTTGTCGTGGTCATATCGTTGATTGATTGTTTGTTTCAAAGAGAAATTTAGATAAAGGGAATAGAATATCTCTAATTCCATAAATGAATGTTGATTTCTTTTGTAATCTGCCTGATAGTTAAAGTGCTTATTCTAGAGAACACTTGTGAATGTTATCATGATTGCTATGTATAGCTTTGACTGCTTGGATTTGAAGATGGTTTGAAAATGGGTTTTAAGGTGTAAGATGCATTCATTATTGAAATTGTTTTTAGAATGAGGATGATGATCCCCTTGATTATGTTTTCATGCATGTTCCCAATTGGATATTAGTGCTTGTTATTGGAACCTAGTCTTTTCGTGATTTTGATTTTGTTATTCCCTTTGATGGGGAAACTTTTGTGTTGATAAATTGATAGTCTTCCAGAGGTTAGAGGGGATATGGTTTCTACTTGCAAGAGTTGGTATGGGGGTCGGCGACCTGGGAGGATTTCCTTGGGTAACCCATATCAGGCTTGATGTAATTATTTGAGTTTTATGTTGTTTCACCTAAAAGTGGGTGGTTTTATGATTCTATCACTTTGTTGATGGTTGATCCCGCACTTAGATTGTGTTTATGAGGCTGATCCTTGCACTTGAATGTGGTTTTCATTAATCTGAATTTCTAGAATGAAATGGTGCATGACTCACTTGGTGCAATTATTTTGTTGGATTTGATTTCTTGTGCAAGTTGGCATGCCATTTGTGATTTTGAAATATTTTTGTTAGTTGGGGGAGTGGCTCTCAATGGGGGTTCGACACCCAAAGTGGTTGGTCCAGGGTAACCCTTGGGAGTTTAAACAAGTGAAAACTTAATTAATTAACTAGGGGATTAAGTATTTTCCACACATTAATTTAGATAATGTAGCCTCACTCATGGACCCAAGTGCTTGTTTAGGCTTGCGATGAGTGGGAAGGCCTGGAATGGAAAGACCAACTACCTTGTCTTCATGAAAGGTATGTTGGTTCCACATAGTTTGTATGGGGGTCTGACGACCAGTAGAGGCAACCAGGGTAACCCAGAATGGGGGTCCGGTAGCCTAGGAAGCTTATGCCAGGGTAACCCATAGAAAACCATGTGATGACACTCCTCCCTTCAACAACCTTGTATGCTTTTGTTCCCCTCTTGTTGTTTCTCTTGAGCCTCTAGAAACAGATGTTGGCATGTGTTTGTTGATGCTCTTGTCATGTTGCATGTGCCAAATGTTCTTGTGATGGATGTTACTTGTGCTATTGTTGTTTTTGTTGTTGAGCCTTGTAATCCTTGTTTTGGTTGATGGTAATCTTTGAGGTCCTTCTCATCATCTCCTACCATGGGGGGTGGGCCTTAGGGCCCACATGGTCAGGTGGAACATGCTATGCACCCCATTGGGACCCCAGCCGTAGATCGAGTTGTGTAGAGATGTACCAGATGCAGTGACACCAGAGTTATTCCAATATTGTAACCAGTCTTCATGATTTTTACTCTCTCATATCATTGTATATCCCATGTTATTGTACTTTTCCTAGTTCATGATGGAAATCAGAATTGTAATGATGTAATCCTTGAGCATTGTAACTTAATGATATTAATGTATTGTCCATGTTCATGTGTCATCTTATGGTTACTGATATCTTTCATGTGGTGTAATGATGTTGATATGAAAAGTAATGTTGTCATGTAACCCCAAGAGATTTGTATATGTTGTACATGTATAGTTTCATTTCATGTGATGTATGCTATGATTATGTTTCATATTTGTAAAAAAAAATAAAAATTGTGCCATGATTGTTAAATGTATTAGTTCCTTTGGTGCCGTGTGGTGGGGCGTTACATATTTAGTCATTACAAATCAAATATAACTTAATTAATCCTCACAATTTTATGCATATAAACTTCAAGTATCATAGATATTCAAATGTTGAAGAAGCACCACAAAATGAAGACTAAAATGCTTGAACAAATATGATTGATCAGACACAAACACAAACAGATTACAAATCGAGAGGAGTCGCAACACAGTATTTATGAGTGGAGAAAAAACCACTCTAAAATTTACTTCATTAAGCTTCATTGACAAATCAAAATCTCATTGGTTACATTCAATGTCTCAGTGACACTGTACAACTTATAGCACTATATAAATAAAACACTCCTATTTTCATATACTTATACTATTTTCCCCTTCCTTAACTGCAATCCTTTTGGAAGGGCATCAACCTTCTATATGGGCTCAACCTATTTAATCCCCTTGAAAATCCATAGCTTTCCCACCACTATTTGTTTTGTCTCCTCCAAACTCTTCCTCACTAGTATTCACCTTTCACTTCTCCAATTAGACAAGTCCTTATTGCCTGTGTGTGAATTAAAGCTTTGGATGAGGATATGAAAATCCATCAAAATCATATTTGGAAGTAGATTTTTATTAGATATTGTAGTTGCAAGTTCCACTAATTATAATAAAGATAAATAGTTTTACCTTTCTGCATCAACTAATGCAATTTTGATAGCTTTTAGAGGATCGACAATGCTAGCCTTTATCATATCAACATACTCACCTGCAAGTTGCAAAAAAAAAAAAAACTTATTAATTAGACTCAACATATAAGAAAGAAAAAGAAACTTCAAAAATTATCAATTTAGTAAAAAAATCATCAATTTCAAAGATCAAAGTAGCCAATGCTTCACTCTCTACATCCTCTGCTACAATCAAAAGAGGCCTTTGTTTCTGTGATAAATGCAACAAGAAATTATATTATTTGTCAAAACTTATCACTATGTACTTATGAACTCAAGAGCATTCAAATTTTCAAACTAATCGACATGACTACCTAATTTATTTCTATCACATACACTTTGGGTATACAAGATCATTGAGAATCCCAATTATTGAACTATGAAATTTAGCAATGCAATGAAATTATATCTTAAGTAAAATGTAAATCAAGTCAACATTACATGTCTCAGCTTATCAATTAATCTCAATTGTATATACACCTTTGTCATATAGCTTAAGGACATCTACAATAGATATGCATAAAATTAATTTGGTGGAAAGGCTTTAAAAAATTTCAAGCGAATACAATTCATAGGTGTAAAGCCAAATTCCACAAACTTTGGCAACATCCTCCCTACCTATGCCAAAATGGGAGCTTTGAAACAAGAAATGAATATCCATCAATGTATAGACAATACATGGTAGTATCCCTATAAGAAATGTGGTCTATGGATTGCAATATTGTAGGATATGAACAAAATGGATTTGTTGAAAGGGCTTTAGAAAATTTCAAGCAAATGCAATTGGAAGGTGTAAAGCCAGATTCCACAACCTTTACCACATTATCTGTAATTTTGGAAAGAAAAGAAAAAGTAATTACATCAATCTCATGCAACATGTCATGACATGATTACATAGGCTTTCAACCTAAAATGGGGAAACATACAAATATTGAGAATTAGATATCAATTTGACCTACAAGTATGATAAAGAGTTTGAGGAAATAACTATTTATATTCTTTAAATATTGATGGAAAGGCTGAACAGAAAAATATCAATGTAAAAAGAATGATGAAAGCAAAGTGCACCATATAAGGTAAAACAATGGCAAGAAATATAGTCTGAAAGGGGAAAACACATAATAATACAGTAATAATAATAACCAACAATGGATATATAAACCCTCCAACCATACAACTATAATCTCAAAAAGTATTGTAAATAAGGAAATTAATAGTTTGAATGCAAGTAATCTATGTCAATTGTCAAACATTAATATTCTCCATTTTTCACCTAAACCCGATTTAATAAGTAATAAGAACTTACTGGTAATCATGCCTGCCCACCAAAGTGGCTCATATAGGTAAGAATAACCTCCCACTCCTACAATAATTTTTTCATGGTCACCATTAGTATGTAAATCATGGGACAAGGAAATAATGAAGTTTCAATATGGGTATCAACTTTAGTCAATGGGACCCCCAAGTTTACCAAATGCGATCGATTTGTTAGAAAATTCAAAAATAATCTGATAAGCTTGACACTCTCAAGTATTTAGAAAAAAGAAAATGTGATGGCTATTGTCTATAAGTCTCATGAAAAATCTTGTGGGAAAACTTGATCCATCATGCTCATTTGCTTTGCACCCATCCATGTTACTCGAACTAAGAACAATTGAATAAGGTCATGGCTTGATAATCTTCGAAAACCACCACACCTCATTTATGCAGATAGTATATCACTAGCTAAAATGAATGTATTTTGGCTCATATGATACAACACTAAATGAGTGGATAATGGCATGTAGATGAAAAACTCTATTCTAGGTACAAAATGATTCTATTTACTCATGGACTTGGAAAGGCTAGGGAGTATTAATAGGATGCAGAGAAACAAGCAAACCAGTGGCCTTGCTCTCAACAATAGTAATACCCTGTCTATAGATAAAGGAAAGGCTCACACTGAATGTGAAAAGGGGTTCTCCTCATAAAAGTTTCAAACTTAACCATTCATGAGAGAATCTCAAAGAGTTTTCCGCAAATCACTACAAAACCAGGCATAAACCCTAAAATGGTACAACATCACAAAGGAAAAAATCCATCGGCTAAAGAAACACCTATTGGTAGAATAGAGGAGCCAGTTCCACCGATAGCCCAAAAAGAATGAAAAGAGTAAAGTAGTGGCAAGAGAAGCATCAGAGAGACTCTCCAATATCAGTGGGAGTAATGTTGAAGTCTCATCGATAGCCCGACAACACTTGAACTCATTGATGAGAGGATTTGTCAGCAAGAGTGAAACACAAATATTATCGAGGGGACATAAGGATTGAATGATTAAATAAATCATAAAATGAAAGATGGAGATTTATGAAAGGATAAGTATAATAATCACAACATGATAGTATTTCATAAATCAATAATACGAAATGCAATTATAAAATATTTCACTTGAAAGAGAAATATTTATACCCAAGGAATTAAATAAATTTAAAGGATTTTACTGAAGGAATATGGTGGAGATACATATGGGTGAATGCAAGATGAAATGTTCTTACCAAGGGAGAGATAATTATTTTACCTGGAGAATATTTTAATAATTGAGAATGAAAATTTTATTTCTCATGGTTTCTCTTTAATTTCTTTGTACTTCTTTTAAAAACTTTTTATTAATTTGGTATTACACTCTTTTTGTCCATTTCTTGTCTATTTTCACCATCTTCTTGTTTTCCATTCCAAGTTCTCCCTCCTTTTAAGGAGCATTTTCTAGAATTTATCCTAAGTTTTTTCTCTTCCTAATGATGGAACAGGAAGTGTTATCCAAAATTTTGATGTTAAAAATCTTGACATAGTTAAATCCAACAACATTGTAAGGATTAAAATGAAAATTTTTATCCAACCATTCACAACTACAATTTGATGTATACTACCTAAGCCAAGAATCAATTAACAACAAATTGAGTTGGCTACAATCATACAATTTTATTGAGAACATAACATGAAAATGGTCTACAGATCTGCTGGAAATGGAGCCCGATCTCCAAGTGGGAGATTGTTGGTATGGCGATCGATCATGCTATAATAGCCCATGGTGTATCCGGCCCCCGAGCGGGGTCCGGGAATGGCCCCGGGTTCGGGCGGCAAAAGAGAAAATTTTTCCTACTTTTCGTGATCACCAAAAAAGGGAAAAATCAATGAAAAGGAAAATCCAATTTTGTAGAACCCTAAAATCTGGAAGCTTCTAAGCTTGGTAAAAGGGTTGGATGGGTATTACAGATGATGAAACGCGATTATTCGCGAGTAATAGGTTTTTCACTGGATAATAAAAGTATTGGATGGCCGCGGTTTGGTGGATGTAGCCCAGATTGGGTGAACCACGCAATTGTTATGATTTATTCTCGTGTGTATGTTTTAGCTCTGTTTTGTTAATTAAAATCTGATTTAATTGTTAGATCTGCCATCTCTAACCCTAACAAGTACCAAGAATGAGAGTGAGGGTAATGGGTTGCCCTGCTAGTAATACACAAAGAGGTACATTGTCTCATTGGCTTGTCCCCAATTGCACATGAATCAAAAATATCTAGAGGGCACTTAATGCATTAATGTTTGTGATGGGATAAAAGGAAGCAATTAGTCTAGTAGTTCTAGGACCCCCTAGCAATCTCTTGCACTTGAAAGAAAAATCTCCAAGGGGATCAGAATAGCAAAAAAAAGAAGTTTCCAAACAACATTTTACTACTATAAAGGAATCATCTATAATCTCTCTAATTTGTACTACTATAAACACTTAGAATTTGTAACAAAAACTCTAACTACCAAGTATTTTCTATTGGATCAGTAAAAGTCATTGTGGCCACTAACATTTCAAGCCCTAATATAGCATTATACTGTATAAGTGTCATTTACCCATCTTCTAAATTTTGGAAGTAAAACTTTTCCATTTTAGAAAGCTTTGTCATTTTCCCATTTTCAAAAATTTTAGAGGGAAAAAGCTTCACCCATCTCCTAAATTTTTCCCAGCCCTTTATAAAAATACAAAGTGAATTTTTTCACAGAATTCAGAATTATGTGAACGAGGTTTCCATTTGATTAAATTCCTATACCATTTTCTTTTAGAACACATGTATAAACCCTCATTCCATCCACTCAGACTATTCATAATTTTAAGAACATGAGATTGTCATAGTCCATGTAAATGAATGAAAAAAGATTTTGGGAAAAATTGCATATTTTGTTTGTATCAATGTTTTGGATCACACTACATAATCCATCAACACAATGAGTAAGCAAATATAATAGGATTGTTGAATTAGCACAATAAAGAGCATAGGGTGCCAAAGGGGGAGGTTCAAAAGCATGGAAGGAAAGAAACACAATCCCATTTTTAAATTGTGCTAACTTTGTAATCCTATTGTTTTCACTTCCTCATCCTGATGATGGATTAGAGGGTATGATGTTTTTTCCACAATATTTTCTCACTTATTGATAATTTGTTAATGAAGTTAATTAATATGATGTATTGAAATATACTATTATTCACAACAATACAAGCAAAAAGTTTTGAGGAATGGTCTCAAGCTTAAGGAGTTCACCTGATGACTATTGAGCAAGACTACTTCTATAGGCCAAGAAGCTTTTGATGGTTTATCCACAAAAAATATAGAAAAAATTGAATCCTTCATAACGGTGGGCTCCTAAGCTTGAAATAGGGAACAAACCTTTTTTAGTTTCATACTAAACGCAAGAAGCTAACAATGCAATTTTAATGAAAAACCTACAAGAATGGTCTTCATTTAAACAAGAAAAACATATTTCTATAAATTTTGGTAGTTCAAGTGATCATCAATTGTCACATCTCTAATTCTCATATCTATGTAATATTTACTTCAAGAAAAAATGGTCTTCATTTAAACAAGCAAAGCAAAGTGGCAAGCTGCAACCTAAAAATAAGGTTTCGACGAGGGTTTTAGAGCATGTTTTTAAAATGAAAATTATGGCCAAGATCCTAATACTTAGCACACATGAACATCACACAAACATTGACCCGTCATTGGAACCACGACCCAAGTCTCAATGATAGGCATAAACTCTACTGATGACATCCCCATCGGACCATCACAAGAATAGGAGACCTTGTCCCACCGATGGCCCGACGAAGCCTTTCTTGTGATCGCTAGTAGGTATATCATCACAAAACCCCACAAAGTTAGCAATAGATTTGTTGTTCTAAAATGTGTCTATAGACACAAGATCTTGTTGGTTCTAATTGATGAGTTTGGGATGGATGAGGGGTAATTTAGTACAAATAGACATCTTGTGGAAGAGGTTGGAAAGATTGTCTAAGGAGTTAGTCATGGTCCTTACTTTGATGCATTTAATGTTGAGAGAGGGGGCTTCTATAAGCACAAAATTGTCCTTAGGTTCATTGGATTCCTCATTGGTGGAATGCATCACAGTTTGTGGGTTATGTGATTGGTGTTTTTGATGGTGATTGGATCAAGAACACCTTGCTCATGGAGCCTGACCTTTACCTTTGTAATTCATGTCTTGGTAGATTCAAAGTGCCATATGATATGTTTCTTTGAGGAAGCATGGTGGAAACTCTTCATCTTGGTAGATCCAAGAATTGATGTCTCCTTCAATATCCTCATCAACTAGGAATCCATGTTGAACAAATATGGTGGTGCCAAATTGCAAAATTTCTGATGATTTCTTTGTTTGTGGATGAGGTCGCCCATAAGTTTGTGGGGAGAGTGGGAGCTTTCCAACATGAAAGGTATTGTGTAGCTCATATTCCCCACAACTAGTGTCGATGATCTTGACTTGGATTTTAGGAGAGGGAGTGGTGGATAATGATGCCAGATCCTCAAGATTGACTCATCCTCCTCTAATGTGTTAATTTTAAGACCATGGTAAGTAGATTCTTTAATTAGAAAGATATTTCAACTACAAACTGCAACTTCAATCAAAACAATAGACTTGAGTAGGACAAAGTGCATACACATTGCTGAAAATATGAACAACAAACACTTTAAAAAAATTTGTTTACTAGACTGAAACTAAATTACACTTAAAAGTTCTTTTCTTTTGTATACATGATATGTTTCCTGCTACTAAGGTATGCATCCAAGATATCTTTTATAATCTAAGATAACGTTCTAGGTTCTACAAAAACTAAAACATAAAAGGTAACTACAATAGAATATAAAATTCTTTATTCTATAAACAAAAGCAGTTTACCTTCATAAATTTAGAATCCTTCTAAACATAAAAAAGCTAGGAGATTCCAACATGCAACTAAAATAGGTAAAAAGAAACAAAAAAAACTTAAAGTTGCTTTCATCACCCAGCTGTAGGTCAAAAACGCTAAAAATAAAAATTGATTTCTTGCACCCAGTTCTATGCGAACAACAACCAAGCAACACATTGGAAAATATAACACAATAATCCTAGATTCTTCCAATGTGTGGTGTTGCTCCAAATTATCTCTATCACTATAAGGTATCTCTATCATTTTTTGAAATATTTTTGAAGTCAACATCTTTGGCATAGATTTTTTTTTCCATTTATTTAGATTGTAAAGGTAGGTAGGATGAGGGTCACAAGTTTTGAGATCAAGTTCCTTATAAATAGATCTCATATGAGTGGGCATACAAAATGTAGAGAAGGATTTAATGAGAAGGTATGATATCAGTGCAAGGTTGCGATCTTTGATGCCCACCAATTCAAAGCCAATGTGTGCCTTGGTGGTGAGTTTTGTTAACATGGCCCCTGGTACAACTATTAGAGTTGTTAAGAACCTTCAAGTATGTTCTAATTGCCACACTATATATCCATCTACATAGAAGATTCTAATTCCATCTAGCATATCCATCATCTATGGATCCACATGCAATGTATCTCTCCTAATTTAGGTCTTCATCCAAATCTACAGTGCAACCAAGTTATCATTGTATCAAACAAATATATTTGTTGATCCTTTGAAAAATTGAATAATGAAAAGTTAGCCAACAAAGCATGCACTAGGTTTGTCTTAATCCAAATTCATCAAACACATGCTTTGTTCCCATCTAGAACATCACATTAATGAAAACTTCAAATATAATCAACCAAGAGATAAAAGGATAATTCATTGCATTATGTAGATTTTTTAGATTATTCAATAGAATAAGCTTATGATGATACCAACATCCATATCATCTAAAAATGGCATTAATTTTATCCATTGAAGGGTGAATTTAGCATTACTTGAAAAAACAATAGGCATGGGTGGGTGAAAGGATCTATCCTAAAAAGTAGTGTTGGATTTATTTAGTATTCACGGAAACTGCCAAGTGTCCTAAATGTGTATTTTTTATCTTCTTACTAAGAAAGCTATTGTCTATCAAAAATAAAGGAATGCTGACTAAAGTAATCCCAATGCTAAGTTATGCAAGGAGGATTTGAACATTGAAGAATTTCTTGAAGGAAAGATGTGCTACCATCTCAATTGGTAGGAAATGTTGAAAGAAGAGATACTCAAGTAACATAAATTGGCTTCTACAATCCCCACATAAAATGAAAGAGAGAGGCCTCTAATGAATTACAGTAAAAAAAACCTTGATAGAATTCTCCAAGGATTATACAAATCCATTATCTCACAATAAGAAGATAGTTTCAAGAATTGCTATAGACAAAAAAATTGTCAGCATCCCACAAAATTAGTTAATAATCCCAAAATCATTTGTCTTTTGGAATAAATAATGCCAAAAATAAGTGACATCTTCATTGACAACTAGGTGTTCAACTTGGTTTCTTTACCCAATTCAATCTTTGGAAAAATAACTTGGGGATAGAGCAATGGCCAAGATGCTAGTTAAATCTGTGGTACATGTGGATCATATATGAATATAGGTTGACCATTTCCAACAACACTATTTTTTTAGTTGGATCCTAAAAATGTTGCAACTTATGTTCTTCTCTAAAACATCTGTATGAGGTTCAAATAGTAAAGAGATTGATGAAAGATAAAGGAATTAAAAAGATACCTGGATGTAGTTGGATGTTGATCAATCTCAGGTCGTTAGGAAAAAAATATTGTGATAAAGTTGTATATCTCTTCTCATATTGAAAAGCACTTAAGGTAGTCATTTCAATATGACACAAATAATGCAGAACTTTCTGTGATAGGGAGTCTTAAAGGAGAGATAGATTCCTCTTCTAATATGGAAGAAGGGATATAGACTAAAAGGTGTTGGGAGAGCAGATATAAGGAGGATGAGCTTAATAAATTCATCACTAGTAGGGATGCTAGTATGGAGGATGTATTCAGAAGCTAATCAAATTTTGAGCTTCATTATCAGGAAGACATGTTTGGATTATATTCGTCCATCTTAAATATTCACATCCAGGTTGCCACATTAGATATCCCACTCTTGGAGCTTTATCCAAATTTGGAGAAACTTAGTGGGAAAATACTTAAGGTGGGAGTAAGAGATGGGAGGACAATGAATTTTTGGTAGAACTCATGGATGGAAAAATAGCTAGTGCCTTTTGTCCCTAGTCTACAAATAGACTACCTTATTTTGTCTAGAGCCTAGAGGTAAGAATTATTGGGGAATCAAGGATCTGAGAGGCCAAAAAAAGAGACCATAGAGACACTATAATAGAAGGGTTTCTCAGGAAAAGGTAGATTTGTTGAACATGATGTTCAAGTTGAGACATCATTGGGTCGGTTAAAAAATTGGGTGTTACATGGTGAAATTAGAATGAATTCACTTCCATCTGCTATTCAACATTAAGTAGAAGCTTTACAGATCTAGAATGAAAAAGGATTTCCAAAGGATAATACCTTTACCTAGATGGCAGCTCAAAAGAGGATCCTTACCCATGACACAATCAAGAAAATGGGATGGTAGAGCTTGTGTTTATATGATGTGTAATAAGAGTGAAGAAATAGCTAAGCACTTACTAGTCATGGTGAAGTAGCATTGACAATCTGGGCCTACTCTAACAGAGGTTGGGAAAGCATGAGTTTGACTACAAGACTTTGTCTCTTTGCTCTCTTCATTGGAAATTCAACTAAATAAAAGGATTCTTGAATCAATTGGAAAATATTTTCCTAGTTTGGTCATATAGGAAGTATGGAAAAAAAGAAACCACAAAACCTTTCAAGAATGAGAGAAAGTCCTTGCCAGAATTTTACTAACATTGAAGACACCTTTGAATTTGAAAATGCAAGAGGACCTATTTAGGGAAATGGAATCCCTGGAGAGCATTTCATTATCATTCCCTTTGATAAAGAGGTAAGAAAAAATAGGCCAAAAATTTCCTCCATGAATGGGAAGTAACAATCCTAGGAGTGCAAAAATTTCAACAAGACCTCAAACAAAAACCTTGCCAAAGCAAGTTGTTCCATGAGGATTAGAAAGGAGTATCAATAGGTTCCTTCTTTTTGGACATTCCTATGGAGACTAATAATGATGTAGAGACCTTAGTCTTTGTGTTGGATATTAAGCTTACAATTTTGCAGAGGATCATATCTTTTATCATGCTTATAGGGAATTGTAAAATGCAAGGGATCTTTAATAGAAATGTTGGTGTAGCCTAAAATTAGTGACAACTGAAACCAAGATATGTAGATTCCAAGTAGACAAACCTTCATTCTTTACCATCTACATCCTAGCAAAGGCTATTTAGTAGTAGTGCATGGGCATGCTTCCCCTTTATTCCCTAGTAATCATGTAAGGGAAGGTCATAGGTAATGAGTTAAGAATTAAGATGGATCTTTCTCCATCATAAATGAAATACAAAGATCCAAATACATAGCTTTTTTAAGAAGTTAAAATTAAATGAAGATGGATTTGAACATAGAAATTTTGTAAAAAAGAAGCAAACAATTGGTTTGACATGTTTAGATACCCTTCATGTAAAATCTCTACCATCTAATCAAATAACTATTGTTGAAAGGCAAGTTCATTGAGAATAAATTATATGAAAAATGTCCATTTTCCAAACATATTCAAGATAAGGAAAGACGGTTACAAATTAATAAAGGGTAATCCAAGTAATGAAATTAATAACATTCTTGAGGGCTTGAACATCACTAATTTTAAAAGAGAGTTGGGAGTTGAAAGTCATGAAAAATTTAATGAGGTACCTCTTAAACATAACTGTATAGCCGTGGGAAAAAAAAATTATATTGATGTCCATAGATAACCAAAAGTAGGTCAGTAGAATTTGAGAAGTACATTCAATCACAATAGAGAAGTCGTAAGGTAAAAGGATACAAGGTTTTGAAAATTAATTAAATGCTAAGGTAAAGAAGTGTAAATATAAGAGGAGGGAAATAATGCTTGATACTCAAAGCATAAGAACTAAGTACAAATAGCTTTGTAAGAGAAGGATCCCTTGGTGTAGCAGGGAACTCTTGAATAGGAGAGCAAGAAACAACAATGAGAAACCAATAATGTTACATTCTTCTAGCAAGGCTAAAGCCTCGAGGATATTTGACATTATACTCATTGACTGCAAAAAGGCCAACACAGGATCTAAGAATTCTCATTGGGAATGTCTGGGGATGATGGCTCCATATTGTACAATTCTAGGAGGAAACTAGGCACTTACCTTATAATCTCTTCTAACACCTATAATTGATGAAACTCTGGTGGTAGAGAAAAAACCACTAATGCATGCCTACATCTATGACCTAGTTGTAAAAAAGAGGGAATACCTAAACATTGAAACAAAGCAGGTTGATTCCACTTAGATTGAAACTGAGTGGGATCAAATGCTTCTGTAGAACTATGGAAACACAAGCATCAATCCACCAGTCTCTCCCTATTTGTGAGTGAATCTCTTGTATCCAACCAACACTTACAATGTCTACTATTTTTAGTGGTTAAAAAATTAAGCACTCTGAGCAATTTTATTGGTCCGCTATAAGACCTCTATCTAAGAATGGAGACCTCCTGAAGAAAAAGTTCAAGTTGCTCTAATCAAGGCACTAAAATAAGTGGATAAAGAGCCACTTAATTTTTTTGTATAGATATTGGTTTCTTCCCTTTATCTACTCCTAGATAGGACAACTTAATATACTCTTCAGAGTAGTAAAATGGTACATGTTTTTTGTGTAGGAGACAGATCACATCCAAAAACATGGAAGAGCTATGCAAAGTAGGAGAAATTGGCTTGGAAAATGAAGGCAACAGGGTATAAAGAATAATTTATCTACCACCATAGTGAAAAGTTAGCAATTTCATTTGGTTTGTTAATAATCTACCTCACAATATGGTGCATGAGATATGATATAGAAACCAAGACAAACAAAAACAATTATATTATTCCTATGGTGGAGTCATGAGAAAAATTAATGTCATACACATCATCCTCAACACTTTACATAACTATTGTCTAAAGTAGTGTGCAAGTTTCACAAGCCTTAGTGAACAAATAAAACAAGTTGCAAAAAAATAATTCTCATCCCAACCATAAAGAATTTTCTTCTAGTTTTGAAAGATCAACCAATGGGCTTCAATGACCACTCATCCAATTTAAGCAGTCATAATTCTAAATGTTAATTACCAAAAATTGTAAGCAGATAAAGATACAAATGTGGAAAAACTTCTTACAAAAAACCTAGAAGCAAAAGTCAAGCAGCCACCAATCAACACATACTTATCCCTTTTGTTTGAGTGTGATCTTATCACCCAAACTCAATGCAATTCCCTAGGTTTTACTTCTTATCTTGATATAACCACTCAGCTTGTCATTAGATTGTTTCTCAACACTAACATTCACAAGAGCATCCTCACCAAATCCATAGTCTCCATCCAGTGCAGATCTATATAAAAAATAATGGTTAATTACAGTCTTGTCTATAACATTGTGTTTCTCTAGTGGTAAACAAACCATTCAATAATATTTAATGCAATGCAGACCAAGCCAAGTTACTCTAAAAATATGAAAGAATTTAAGAAAATTGAAATACTTACAGGGGTGTGAGGCACTTCATATTTGTTGATCGCACAATATGGTTTAGGAACTCCTCATCATGAATAACTTTGTTCACAACCACCTAATAGAAAAAGTACAAGCTCAATACTCATTAGGAGTATATATGCCATTGTTTAGATTAATCTATTGTTTAAATTTGGTACAATATAAATTTGAAATAAATTACTAGAAACTTTAAATTTATTTTCCTACCCAAGAGAATAATTTGATTTACCTTGTTTTCCCACTCAAACTTAGCCCACATATTCCTAGAAGCAACATCAGGGCAAGTGGCTGGGGAGATGTAGTCCATAATATCAATATGTATGTCATTCAAAACAACAACATTGCAGTCTAGTACACTTGTAGTCTCATAAACAATGTTATCGAATATAACACTAGTTTCAGTTGAAGACATTTTTATGTTTGCTTTTATCTGCTTGCTTGAATTTGGAGCTAGAGTATAATTTTGTGGTCATTCAACCAGTTTGAAATGTAAATCGCTATTGATAATTCTCATAATGTCAACAATCAAATTCATCAATGGTGCAGTTTCCCCCCTCCCAATCAAGCATCATCAAAAACTAATACCTCTATTAGGCATGCTTCACAGATCATAATTGGAGGTGTGGGATATTAGGTTGCTTATGATGATATTAATAGGATAGGAAATACCTCTTCTCCATCCACTTTCAAAAGAAGTTGCAAACATGATCTTATCGGTGACTATTCTCACCAGGTCAATTCCTATTTCATGTAACACAACTTACTATTGTCATGGGGATGTGAACAAATCATCCACATCCCTTGACTTTAACAATTTATTTTGAACTTATCAAAGTAGTAAACACAATCCAAGAAAAATAATAATATGGTGGGTATGAATGATGAATTCTACCATGTGGTCATGAATTCTACCCAGTGGTCAAGAACTTTATGGTGACAACCTTTCAATCCTTAGGAACCAATGATTCTCTAATTCAAGAAATCTTAAATATAGCACAAGCTGATTCCAATAATTTGGAAGACCCATTTGTTATTTTCCCCTTAAAACTAACAATTGTCTTAGTCATTGCATATGTTCTTTTGTACTAATGATGGGTTGTGGCTAGGGTCCTTTTGACCTTGGTTTTTTCTTGTGTGGAATTGCTATTTTTATTTTTGGGTCCGAGTCCATCCTTTTTGACATTAATATATTAATCATTATCAAAAATCAATGCATGATTAAGTATTAATTATCTTTTTGATGCTATAATTTTTTATCCATCTGAAACTTGTAATGTCCCACACTTGATTTTGTACTTAGAGCTCCCTATATAAGGAGCTACAATTTGTAATCTTACCATTCATCCTAATCATAGTTCATACACTCAAACTCAGAGAGTACTCGGAAAACCAAAAATTTATGACTTGGAAAAAACTTGGCAACTTAAAAACACTTATTTTTTATGAAAAAAACATAACTTATGCAAAATATAGATACAAAATATATCAAATTATTTGGTGGGGGTTTTTGGTATTGAGGGGTAGCATCCCTTGTGAGAGTCTAGAGGAAGTGGCCCTTGTGGGGTCTAGGGTGTGATACAAGGTAGGGTCAAGGGGTGGCACCCCTACCACGAAGCCCAAATGAAGACCTTCATGGCACACACCATTTTGATACTTTTTCAAAAAGGAAAAGAGAACAATGTGTATAGTACAAAAAAAAAACATGTTTAGAGTGTTCAACATAGTTGAATAGGGCTTTTAAAGGAAAAAACTTGTCTCTATAGTATTTTTTCCACATTTTTGATGCACTAAATCAAGTTGTCAAACTCCCCAAGTTTTCAACAAGTACAAACCAAAAAACTTGGTGAGTTTTTCAAAAAACTTGAGATAGAGACTTAATGAGCTAATGTGGAAAAAATTCGCAAGCAAAAAAATCTTGCGAGCACTCTTTGAGTTGGTAAACTATGTTCCTAATACTAAACCACTATATGTGGCCCTACATATTGATCCAAAACCCTCTACATAATTTTTCCAAAAAGCCATCTCTAAATAATTATATATAGAATAATATGTACTAAAAGATGTATGTCTATATGAGATATTTTTTTAAAAAAAAAAGGGTAAATGATTTTGACCTAGAGCTATGAACCAGTGAAGTCACAAACAAGGGACATCATCCCCAACATAAACACTCAACAATTACACCCCAATGGGGTTTGAGCCTTGATGGCAAGAATAAAAACACAACTACTTAACCATCACACCATGTCACTATTGGCATATGTATATATGATATATTACAATACAATGTAGATATCAATTATATGAATGTTACATAGGCATGTGTTGAAATACCTATTTGTACAACAATAGTTAATTAAAATTTAATATTAATGAATTCAATACACAATCCCATTTGGAGATGACCTCAAGTGCCTTTTGTCAAATTTGCATGCCCAAAGCTAATCTGATTCAAGCAAGCTTGGAGGGCTCCAACATTACCGCAATAAGATTTTTGAAGACATGGAATTAATGGATAAAGATGAACTTTGAATCCTCAATCAAGCATGAAATTGTAGAGGATGATCATTAAAAATTCATTAGAAAGCTTTGTATTCTACACAAAATCGATTCCATCATCCACGCATAAAAGGATAAACCAAAAACTTGAGGATATTTGCTTCCTTGCCTCCAAATTTGATTGTCTCCTTTAATCATTTTAAAAAATACTCCAAAGTGGTCAATTGGCTAGTCAATATTGGAATCCCCCCATAAAGAATATGCTATTTTCTTATGCGACTTAGACATTCTTCCTATGAGTAAAATTAGAAATGATATTATTTTCACTTATATCAATCAATATTGATACAATAGGGTTACAAGCTGCCCTTGCTTCCTTGAAATAAATTTCTTTGATAGTAGACTAATTGAACCTCTAACAGTAATGGTAGTCCTTACTCTCTTCCTTATTATTTGTTAATGTGTATAAAAATTTATGAGGTATGGGGATAATTTTGAATTTTCATTCAGAAGTTGATGTTCATTAGGAATTTTATTAATGGTCCTAGAAGTAAACATTCTGAAATTTTCATTTTTTTAATAATAGACATTGTTTTCTTTTCCAATAAAATAAGTGCTAACTGTTTCTATAGAAAACTAGCCCAAAGAAACCATAATTTTCTAGTAACAACAGAACTAATTAATGCAAATATTTTACTTTTCAAGCTGCATTGAAATGTGTATCAAGTAATTACACTATGATCATTTTTCCTATTTAGTTTTTCTGTTGTGATCATATCTCCATTCTTAAGATGAATTGGCATCCACAAGTTTTCAAACCCCCCTACGAAAAATTCTCCTTACATGCTTGATCCAATAGCACTTCAATGTGAAACGTGTAAAACCACATTGGATGTGTATTTTAGCACTTATTGATAGGAGGGTATCTATCAATCCCCATGCTTAGCCATTAAGAAAGGAGATAATAAGTTTCCATGGCTAAATATTGTGTTCTCAAGGTACTCCAGTAAAAACCAGTTTCAGGTGTAGGACATTTAGCAAATCATAGATTAACAACAAATACTTGTAATGATCTATTAATGAAATCATGATTCACCCTTAATTACTGAAAGGATTATGGGAAATAAATCAATATAAGAAAGTTGGTTTAGGATTTTCTGAATAATTTAACTTAACACTCTCATGAAGTGGTTTTTTGATAAAACATGAAGAAGAAAAAAAGAGATGATGTCAATGAATTAGCATGTAGTTTAGTAAAACATGTTAGAAACACAAATAAATACCCAAGTTAGGAGAGGCTTTCATGTTATAACATAAAAAAGCATTGCGGACAGTGAATGGAACTAAAATTCTTTGGCCACGTTACTGATCTTAAGTAGAGAAACTTTGTGGTGTCTAGAGGTTGGCATAGAATCAAGCTACTTTTTATAGGATTCTTCTAGCATAACCACAGTGAATAGGTTTCTTCCATATGTTATGCAGTCTAGTACACATATAAGCTATGTAACCATGCTTCTTTAAACATTTAATATAGATTTCATTTACTATAGATTTGTGTATGTGAGCTTCAAAAAATCATAAGCAAAGCATGCAACAGAAAAATTCCTCATAAAATCCTACGCATGCATCATCTAATATCCTTAGATGCTAAAAATCATAGAACCTCAAGCACTAGGAAAAATTATTGAGATCACCCATAGTAGCCAATTCTAAACAGAGGTTCTGAAGTTAATATCAAAAATTCCTCTTCCTTTGCCATTCTTGGACACTTTAGAAGGCATTCTGAGGGAGTGACATAATTTCAAGCCATATTTAATTTAGATGAGCATTTTTGTAATGTTTTTAATAAATATTTTTTATTATCTATCTTTGTTTGTCCCATAATAATGAATGCATTGGGTGATTGCCATAGTCTAATGAATTTTATCTTAACTTTGTGATTTAATTTCTAGGTAGTCATGTAGAGTTAGGATTATACTTATGGTTGGGAGTGTTATTTTTGGATGTAATTTCATTCTAATTAGTGGCATGCTTTTGAGAACTATGAATAATTAAGTACAGTCAACCCAAATAAAGCTGTTAAATGTTGTGATATTTTCAAAATAATTTAGAAAATTGAAATTGATAGCTAGTTAATGCTCTGGGATGTTACCCCTCATACTGAGTGGGAAAGGATAGGCTTCACTATTTACTTAAAATTCCTGATGTCCATGAGCACTAAACCAAACAAAGGATAAAATGGAAGCCTTTTTTGTTGCACAAAAGTTACTGAGATGAAACATAAATCTTCTTAATATGGTAGAAGCTATGTCATATCTAAATTGAGATGATAGGCTTCTCTATTTACTTAAAATTCCCGATATCCATGAGCACTAAACAAAACAAAGGATAAAATGGAATCCTTCTTTGTTGCACAAAAGTTATTGAACTGAAACAAAAATCTTCTTCATGTGGTAGAAGCTATGCTATCTCTAAATTGAGATACAACAGAAGTGTTCTTAAATAAATTGAGGTACAACAAGAGATGCATTCTTGTCCAATTTGAGTGATAGTAGAATCCACAATTTTCTCCAACTGAGCTAAATAATAGCAATTCTAAAGGCATGTGGGTTTGCTTCAATCTATTATAGTAGAAGTCTCTTCCTCTCCATTCAACAGAGGCCATTCACAATCTAAACTAACACAACAAATATGCAATGGAGGTTATCTTCCTCTTCAAACTGAGATGCAATGGAGGTCATATTCCTCTTCAAACTAAGCTCCAACAAAGGTATCTTTCCTCTTAATGTTGAGAAACAATAGAAGTTGCTTCTTCCCCAGATTGTGTTAAAACAAAGGTGGTTCCATCTTCCTCTTGAAGTTGAACTACAATATAAGTCTTAGGCATGTCATTTTTCTCTTTAACTTGAGCTAGAATAGGGGTAATAGGTTTGAAGATCAACTTCATTTTCATAAAATTATGGAAAGTATTGAAGTCTTCTGAGTTGAGCCTAGCTTGAACAAAAATCTTGTGATTCAAGAGGATCCCAAACTTAAGATGTCTGAAGCTATAAGCAGGGTTTGATTAGAAATTGGTTTAAGCTAAGCTACAATGGAACATATCTTCCAGGAAATTCAAAGGATCTTAATAAGAATTTACCAAGGGTTGGCTAGGTGGAGCTTTACTCATCAAAGAGAAACAAAATAGTGTAGGTCTCCTTAAGTGTCAGGAGAGTTGTGTCTTAACCTTCACCATTAGATTCATCTTTTCAACCTAAATTTTAGTGTTGTAAATTGGTTCCTTGTCTTTCCCCACAATCATGGTTTGTAAAGTGCAACATTTCAACAACATAGAATCTTGGATTAGGCTATTATTTTTATGTGATTTTTTTATTTTATCTCTTTTTAAGAATAAGGCTTATGGATTGACATCATTTTCATCAAATTATGAAAGTACTTAGTATTCTGAAGTAAGCCTAGCTTGAAAAGAATTCTTGTGATTCAAGATGAGCTTGAACTAAAGTCATCTGAGCTATAAGCTGAGTTTAGATAGGAACTAGTTAAACTAAGCTACAACAGAACATACCTTGCAAGAAATAAAAATTTCTTCAGTTTTGTAAGTCCCTACCTGTGGATGCAATGGGCAGAGTGTAATGGGTAGTGTGTATGTCTCAGGCTCCTCCAGATCAGGGGATTCTCCAATAGAAGAATCAACTTCAAGCACACCGCCACTAGTGACTTTTCTATTGTAGAAAATCCCACACAACCTGCTATTGATTGATGCCATCATGGAGGGAAAAGTAAAACTCATGTTGAATGAGGAGGGAAAATGAATGGAGGGAAATTTTTGGTTTTTTTAGTCTTCCTGTCTCTATTAAATGTTATTATTATGTTATATTTTTTTGCTTTGATTCTTTATTTTTGATAATATTTTTTATTTTAGGCTTGTACATTTAATACAAGTTTATTATCAAATATATATAATATTTCATATGCATTTTTTGTGTGTATTTCATTTTTTCTATTTTCTTATTTATTACTTCAAATTTTTTGGTTTCTCTTCATTAACCATTTAGGTTGTTTTTTGGATTAATAAAATTGACCCTTTTTTCAATTTTTGGTTTTTTCTTATTTTCTTTTTAGTAGTCTTCTTGATTTTTTTGCTTTGATTCTTTAATGTTTAATTTATTTTATTTGACATTATTTGAGCAATCTTTTGTGCTTGTCCTCATTTTATTTCCTTCTGTTTCTTTTAAATTGATTGAATTTTATCAAGTTTATTGCTTGTTGTCTCTTGTGAGCTTTTTATGAATTTCTCTCTTGTCAAGTTATTTTCCTCTTGTGCCTTGTTTCACGCACAAATCCTTCTCACTCCTCCCCCTCTCATACCTTTTTATTCTTGTCTTGGTGTGCATCTTTTCATTCTATCCTTGTTCTATAATTTTCATCCTAATGATGGATCATGAAGTGTGATCCAAAACACTGATGCAAAAAATTAACACACAATCGACTCCAAAAATCTTTTACAATTATTAAAAAAAAATTATTTTATAAAAAGTATATTTTTTATTGTCTTAATTTAAGACAATTAGAAAGTTAATTTAAGACATTTGAATTCGTATTTTTAATTTTTAATCTATATATATTATATATAAAAATAATAATAAACTATATACATATTTATATATTGTTTATTATTTCTTTGATATATATATATATATATATAATGTTAATTATTTCTTTGATGTTTTAATTATTCTTTTGCTTTGGTTCTTTGATTACATTTTTCTCTTTTTTCTTTTCTTTATCTCCTCTCTTTAGTTTCCTGGTTCTTATTTTATTTTATTATCAAGGGGTAAGTTGCTTTAATTCATTTTATTATCTTTTTTCTTCATTGGTCAAATCTTAGCCTATTGTCGTCTAGCCCTCTCTTCTCCTCACCTATTTATCCTTCCAAGTTTGCTATATCACTCTATTTTTCTTCTCACTTGTTGCATGCAAATCATCTTGATGATGGATATTCATGGAGTGTGATCTCAAACGTTGATTTAAAAAACTCACATAGTTTAAATCCAGAAACTTGAACACTTAATTATCATGGACTATGGAAACTTGATGTTGTTAATTAAAAATATAATTTAAATGTAAAATATATATTTAAGAAAAAACTAATATAATTTTGTCTTAAATTAATGTCTTAAAACCTCCTTTTATGTAGTAGTGTCTCTTTGTTGCTATGCATCATGCCCTCATGGCAGGCCTTCAAATCATAGTTAAAAACATTAATGATACATTAGGTAGGGGTCCCATGAGGTGGGATTAAGCTCTATGGATTATGATCAAATTCGAAAGAAAAAATAATAGAGGAGTAATATTCATTTATTTAGTCATTAATTTAGCCATATATTTAGTCATTTATTTAGTCATTTTTATTTGTCTGATATTAGTCATTTATTTAGTCATTTTTATTTGTCTAATATTAGTCATTTATATTTATTCATTTAGTTGTGATTTTACCTAATGACCAAATTAGTCATTTATTTTCAAAATGCTACTAGTGTTAGTCACATAGTCATTTATTTTCCAAATTCTACTAGTGTTTAAGGGCTAAGGGTAGAGGGTAGAGGATTTAAGGTTTAAGGGTAGAGGTTAGAGGGGAGAGAGATAGGAGTGAGTGAGAGAGAGACATACTTAAGAGAGGGAGAGTGGGTAGGAGGGAGAGAAAGAGGGAGGGAGTGGGAGAGAGATAGAGGGTAGAGGGTACAAGAGTTTAGGGTTTAAGGGTTAAGGGTAGAGGGGAGAGCGGGAGATGGGGTAGGAGGGAGAGAATTGAGAGAGAGGGGGGGAGTGGGAGAGAGATAAAGCTGAGGGGTACAATGGTTTAGGGCTTAAGGGTTAAGGGTAGAGGGGAGAGTGAGAGAGGGAGGGAGTGTGAGAGAGATAGAGGGTACATGGTTTAAGACCCATTTAGGGTTTAAGGGTTAAGGGTAGAGGGTAGAGGAAGCTCAAGATAGGAGGAGGAGGAGAGAGAGAGAGAGGTTTAAGGATGGAGGGTTTAAGGGTAGAGGGGAGAGAGATAGAGGGAGTGAGTGAGTGAGAGAGAGACATGAGAGGGAGAGGGGATAGGAGGAAGAGACTTAAGAGAGAGAGGGAGGGAGTGGGAGAGAGATAGAGGGTATAGGGTTAAGAGTAGAGGTTAGAGGGTTTAAGGGTTTACAATTTAAGAGTAGAGGGGGCTCGAGATAGGAGTGAGTGAGTGAGTGAGTGAGAGAGACCCAGGAGAGATGGAGAGGGGGTAGGAGGGAGAGACTTGAGAGAGAGAGGGAGAGGTTTAAGGGTAGAGGGTTTAAGGGTTTAGGTTTTAAGGGTTAAGGGTTAAGGGTAGAGGGAGAGAGATAAAGAGAGTGATTGTGAGAGAGAGGGACTTGAGAGAGGGAGAGGGGGTAGGAGGGAGAGACTTGAGAGAGAGAGTGGGAGAGAGATAGAGGGTAGAGGTTTGAGGGTGGAGGGTTTAAGGGTAGATGGGAGAGAGATAGTGGGAGTGAGTGAGTGAGTGAGAGAGAGACCTGAGAGAGGGAGAGGGGGTAGGAGGGAGAGACTTGAGAGGGATAGAGGGAGGGAGTGGGAGAGAGATAGAGGGTATAGGGTTAAGAGTAGAGGTTAGAGGGTTTAAGGGTTAAGGGTTAAGGGTAGAGGGGAGATTGAGATAGAAGGAGTGAGTGAGTGAGAGAGAGAGGCCCAAGAGAGAGGGAGAGGGGGTAGGAGGGAAAGACTTGAGAGAGAGAGAGAGAGGGAGAGGGAGAGGTTTAAGGGTAGAGGGTTTAATGTTTAGGTTTTAAGGGTTAAGGGTAGAGGGGAGAGAGATAAAGGGAGCGAGTGAGTGAGAGAGAGAGACCTAAGAGAGGGAGAGGGGAGAGGAGGGAGATACACGGAGAGAGAGGAGGAGTGGGAGAGAGATATAGGGTATAGGGTTAAGAGTAGAGGTAGAGGGTTTAAGGGTTTAGGCTTAGGTAGAGGCAGTTTTAAGGGCTTAAGGGAGGAGCAAAGGGTCGAAGGTTTAATGGTTTAAGGGCAGAGGGTTTAAGGCCAAGGGTAGAGGGTAGGAGGGAGAGAGATGAAAGAGTGAGTGAGAGAGAGACTTGAGAGAGGGAGAATGGGTAGGAGGGTGAGTCTTGAGAGAGAGAGAGGGAAGGAATGGGAGAGAGATATATGGTAGAGGGTACAAGGGTTTAGGGTTTAAGGGTTAAGGGGAGAGGGGAGAGAGGGAGAAGGGGTAGGAGGGAGAGACTTGAGAGAGAGAGGGGGGGAGTGGGAGAGAGATAGAGGGTAGAGGGAACAAGGGTTTAGGGTTTAAGGGTTAAGGGTAGAGGGGAGAGAGGGAGTCATATAAAAGTCATATAAATATTGATCTGGCAACTGGATGGGAACATTATATTTCCATTTGAGGTATTTTTTGTCAATTAAATTGATGGAAAATTTATTTTTTTATTTGCATTGATTTATGTTTTAAATTTGTGTGCAAATTTTTTATAATTGGATAATACTTAATCTTAAAACACATAATTTCCCATGGAACAAATATAAGTTGTATATAATTGTATATAAGATTCTTGAACTTAAGAATTCCATGGAACAAATATAAGTTGTATATAATTGTAATTTAGGAAAAATGATTTCAAAAAACTTCACTAGGTTTCAAATAAGTATTGAAAGCATATATATGGGTTTAAATGAAAGAAAAAAAAAAGTGAGAGATGATGTTATAAGTGTAACTTTAAACTTTCAAATGAAATCAAAGATTCTTGAACTTAAGAATTCCATGGAACAAACATGTACATATAATTGGAATTTACGCAAAATGATTTACAACTATGTACAAGTTACTATAAGTTCTCACTTGAACATGTATAGGGTTACAAGTGAACTTGAATATCATGGATATAATATAACTCAAAAATTTTGGTTTTTCCATATAGTAGGAAGATGAGTGGGAAAGGGAGCAGTGTGAGGGTTTTGAAATTTTCTATAGATGAGGACGTTGGTGATTCATATGAGGATGACGATGATGATCCTTGCTGGTGGTTGTGTGTGAGGGGTCATCTCTTCTTGCCTCCCTTTGGCCTTGTTTGTTTGGCCTCTTTGGTGGCGTTGCTACTTGCATTGGTGTTGGTTCTCACCTTGGTCAGGATGTTCTTCTCGCCTCAGCTAGGTTTGGGTTCTTTTCTTTTTGTGGGGCTGAGTGTTTGGTCATGGCCTTTCCTCTTGGCCTTTCTTTCCTTCGTCGGATGGTTGCTTGGGTGTTTGTGGCTTGGTATCCTCATTGGATTCATTATGGATTTTTCCTACTTTCCCTTGGTACGTGTTGGAGCAGTGTTTCATTGGATTTTTGAGGCCGTTCTCTTCTCTTTTTTTCTTTTCTTTTCTTGGCTACTGTTAGGGGTCTCGTTCTACCCTTGTTTACTTCCTACTCTTACGGGGGTTGGTCCATTTCAACTTGTGGTTTCTAGGTGGCATTTGGTGTTTGGGTTTGGGTGGAGTTCCTCCCTCCAACCTTTTCCTATTGTCTCAATTTAGTGTTCTTGGTTTGCTGGTGTTGATTTTTTTTGCTTCTTTTGGAAGAGGCTAGTCCTTTTAGCTCCTCTTTGTGGCTCATCCTTGGATCTTGGGTTCTACTCTATTGCTGACCTGAAGGCTTTGGGTTCGTAGTTTTCTTTGTTCTTGGGTTGCTTTTCTACCTTGTGTTCTCCTCTTTGGTGTTGGTTTTTTATTTGTCCTATTCCTTGGTTGAGGATCTGAACCCCTTTTATGTTCTTCTCCATCTCTTTAATACTCTCTAGATTTTGGTTGGAGACTATTGTAAAGTTTGGATTTGTGAACTCTTGGGGTTTTGGTTTGAATTTCCTGGGATGGGGTGCTTGTTCTTCTACAATCTAGCTTTGGAGCATCCTTTTACCTCTCTTTTGGCCTTTGGTGCTTCTTTGGCACTAGCGGTTTGGGGTGTTGGGTTTCTTTGGGCGGCTCTATTGAAAATGGTGGATGTTTCAACTCTTGTTGGTGCTATGTATGAAGGGACTTTGGACATGCTGAAGTTTTATTGACTTGCTTGCTCAAGTGGTGGTTGACTTTTGGGAATCTTCTAAAGATGTGGTGGATTTCTAGATTTTGAACTATTTTTTTTGGATGGATATGATTTCTAAGTCTTTCTGGAAAGCCATGGTGCTTCTTTTGCTTATGGTTTCTATGAGTTTTCTTTCCTCAGGAGTGTCCACTTTCTTCCTTTCTCTTTAGAATGTGTCCCCTATAGAGGTGGAGACCTCTCCTATAGAGGAGGAGACCTGGCCTATTGAGGTGGCAAAGGGTTTTGGGTGCGTGGGTGGTTGTTCATGCTTCTTCAGTTGGTCTTCTTCATTGCTACTCCTTTTGAGGTGGAGGCCACTCCTATTGAGGTGTAGTTTTGGTATGCAAGAGAGAATTTTCTATTGTGGTAAGAACTCTCATGGTGATTTCTCCTATAGAGGTGGAGAGGCAAGTTGGCTGGCGTGGCTTTTCTATTTCTTCAAATTTACTCCTTCATATGACTCTCAAAATGGTTCTTTGAGAGAAAGAATTGCTGCTGTTTGGTTACTTCATGGAGTTTTGATGGGCTCCATTTTTTGGAATTTTCTTATGCATTACCCACCCTTGGGGGGTTTGTTGTTTCAAGTTGCTATTTTGGTAGCAAGGATGGAGGCCTGGTGGCCTGTTTTGTTGGCTGTGAAGCCTGATTTGAAGAATATTTATGGTTTGGGTCCATGTAGACCTATTTTGTTGGTTATGGGGCATGTTTGTAAGTTGTGAGGGTCTTGGTACCACTTATTTCCACTTGTAAAGGCTTGAAAACTATCTTGTTCTCTCACCCCTAGGGTGACCATTATTTTATGGCATCACTGCCTGTCCTACTTTTGTTGTTTTGCTCACCTTGTTTACAGTTTCTTGTTGTTGTCTTATCTTGTTGTTGTTCCATATTTTACTATATTAATTGCTTAATATTTCATCATGTAAAAGGGTCAGGGACCTTTCAAAATCCTTTCTTACCTAATAAAAAATATTCTGGTTCTGCCCGCTCTTCAATAACATATAATTTTTTTGATGATCATCATTATCTAGTCTCCATTTTTTTTAGCCGCATGCATGTGCAACTACATGAAGATGTAGGGTGGTAGCAATTATTAAGTGATTATATTGATATACCTTGTTATTAGGTTGATAGTCAACAAAATGAATCCCATGTTGAACAACTTTGACTTGTTTTAGATATATCCCTTGCACTATAATATAACCTGCATGGTAAACATGAACCTGAGGTAAGACATCTGAACGTGTACAACATTTTCATGCTCAAGGTTTGTATAATATATATTTAATGTTTATAATGTAATGTGCACATGTGAACACAATGTATATATAATTTTAAATTCAAAATCACCTGTGGGAAATAATATCCCATCACTTGTTTCAGGTTGTGTTAGCTTATTCCTCTCTTCTATGCAACACAATAAATAATAGCTAACACCTTCTATGTTTCCAGGCTCTATTATGACTGCAAAAACATCTCACGTACACCAAATTTACAAAAAAAATTCTTAACATGTTAGAAATGTCTCTAGACTTTAAAGATCATTAACTATATATATAATATTTAAATTATTGAAAAGTTACACATGTACCTTTTCTAACCAATCTTGAAATATGGTCATAATCAATTGAAATCAAAGGAATGTCTCCAAATATTTCTTCCTCATTTTCATCGTATGTTTCTGAAACAACTAGTGGCACTGTATCCCATTTACCAACATATCCAAGTTCTTGGTTGTTGCATGCATGACCAGAGTTTTCCACAATGCACTTAGTGTAAAAACAAGAGTAATCCCTTTTGTATAATGTCCATCCATGACAACTATTTGAACTCCTAACACAATGCAAAGATCTTGTTTTTTCTACCCTCTTGCATCCATGCATAGATATTTTTTCCACACCTAGATACATGTACAACAACAAACTTATGTGAACAAACATGTGTATATATATAAATTTTAACTTTAAATAAATTCAAATTTTTGAAAATGTAATTTATACATACCCGATATCTCCCAAAACACTCTATGTGGAATGTGTCAATTTTCTCTCAAAGATGTGTCAACCACATTTGATGCAAAGTGTTTCTTACACCATTCAACAAGATCATGTGCATTGTTTATATGATCTTGTGAATAACTCATTTTATGCTTTCTTAAAGCTCATTTGATGCAAGCTCCTGCTCCATCATGCTCACCCTTTCCATGCCCACTCTAGAAAAAACTCCAAACATGTAGTATTTTGTAGGTTTTATGATATATAGAAAGTGCATAGAATGGCCATGAAGATTTGAATTGTGCCGCACATCCATTTGACCATACAAAATACTTTTCAAATTTTACACCCCTGCTTCTAAAATTCTCAAAAAAATTTGTAAAGCAATGTTGTACAAAAAGCATGTCATGCTCTTTATCATCACTAATATAAAAGTGTTATTCTTTCTTAATGGCTCGTTGTTCATTTGTATGCTCAACACCATCCAATTCTGATTGTGCATGTTGATAACACACATGAACCATAATAGTGATCTGCTTTGAAAAGTAATATTCTGATTGAATCTCCTTTTGATGTACAAAAGAGTAATTTTCTACAAAGTCAACTATTGATAGAACTGTTTCAAGTGGGAAAGTATCTCTCAATTTTTGGAATTGTTGTGCTTGCCACTTAGCAAAAAAGGAATGATGTATGTATGGTTGTATCAATTTTTGAAAATCTTCGATAAATTTTGCAATAGGAATCTCCTCTTCTACATAGTTTAACCTTGTGGATTCTTTCCAAAAATTTGTTTGAAACTTTATGTACTTGTACCTCTTGCAATTTATTGTCTTTGTTAGGTCAATATCTTCATCTCTTGAAGAAAATTTAGCCAAATTTCCACATGTTTCACAAATTCCTTTTATGCAGTTTATTTGAGGTCCATTTTCACGATCACATAACATAGCCTTTATGAACAAACTTACCTATTTAGGAGGTGCATTTTGAAAACCATAACTTTCTTCTCTCATCTTTCAAAACACTTGATAGTAGAGATCAAATTCAATATGATAACATGGCAACAACAAGTTTCAAAAAACTTGTTTATCTTCACATAATGACTTTAACCTTTCAAACATTGTTTGCCCAATCTTTATATGAGGATATATATTACAAAAGTTCATTTACATCTCAAGTTGTGTTATGTCTAGCAAATGTTTAATATGATTCATAAATACTAGACCCAATCTTGTGTCTCATAACATCTCTAGTATTTGATGATGGACGAGTCTGATCATGCAAAAAACTTGAGATCAATTTACTAACATCTTCAATCTTGTTAGAATGGGGAGCTCTACACATAATTTCCCAATTTCCTTATGAACTCTCATCCAAAACCTTTCTCTTTTTCTCATATTTTATTAGTGTGGTTCTACTATAACCAATTTTAGTTGAAAGTGTAGACATTTTTCTTTTTCTTACTATATCTTGATTTATAATAGATGCCAACATGACCCTTCTTGTAGTGGTCTTATCCATTGATTGAGAGCCTTTCCCAATGGAATCTAAACCATTTTTAACATTTTGACCAATATCCTTTTGTAAATCCATGTGTTTCTTCTTATTTGATGCTGAGTGTACACCCAAAAATTGTAATGACTCTTTTAGCTCATTACAAAGAAGTAAATGTGATAACAATTGGGTTTTTTCAAGTGTTTCATGATGATTGAAATGATCATTGAATATTCCATTTACAGATTTAGTCATTGACCTCTTTCTCTTATTTGCAAGCTAATCAACATAACATTTCAGTTTCTCCATATCCATTTCAAGTAAATGATCTAAATTTTTATAAGAAATTTGTTTCCTCACCTTTTCAACTAGTTTTATATGCTCATCCATACCAGTAGAAGGAAGTGATCCTGACCCCTCTCCAACATGCATTGTTTGAACTTGGGACTCCTCCCTATCTTCAAGGTCCATGTGTTCTTCAGTAGATTCATTTGATCTAATATCTAGATTTGGCTCGACTTCAACATGAGAACTTCCTGCTTGTTGATCCCTTTCTACATGTCACAAAATATTTTGTAAAGAAAATGAGAGATGATGCTATATGTGAAGTTTATGTATGCAAGAAAAAAAAGTGATAAGACATGATGCTATAAGTGAGATAAGTTTTAACTAGTTTTATATGCTCATCCATACCAGTAGAAGGAAGTGATCCTGACCCCTCTCCAACAAGCATTGTTTGAACTTGGGTCTCCTCCCTATCTAGATTTGGCTCAACTTCACTTGAGAATTTCTTGCTTGATGTTTGAATTTACATGCAAGCAAAGAAAGTGAGAGACTATGAGCTATTTAAGTGGAGTTGAAACAAATAAAATCAAAGATTCTTGAACTTAAGAATTCCATGGAACAAAAGAAATTGGGAATAGATGATAAAGAATTTAGGGAATATCTATGCAAGATGACTATTTTTTAGTATTAAAGTTTCCAAGTTAAATCTAACATGGTTTTCATAATTGGAAATATATTTATAATGAAAAAAAATTGAGGTGTAACTAATAAAATTCCTAAACACACACTTGAGAGAGAGAGAGAGAGAGAGAGAGAGAGAGAGAGAGAGAGAGAGAGAGAGAGAGCAAGCATGTACCTTGTTTCTTTCTATGATAATTTTCCAAGTTTTGTTCATGCCTCTTTTGTTCTTCTTTTGACAATTTTTGTTGACACATTTTTTCTTTTTCTTTGTTGTCCCATTTTATTCTTCAAGTTAAAGATGACTCAAAACAAATCCTCTACCAACTTAGTTAAATTCTCCTTAAAAATTTTCCTTGATTGATAAAAATGAAAAGTTGTCTTCTCCAATATTTGCCTCCTTGATAAATGTGCAAAAATCTCTTCTCTAAAATCTGCTCTCCAAGTGATATAAATGTGATATGGAATAATGAAAAAATAAGCTTGCATTTATATGCATATGGGAAAAAAATTAAAATTAAAATGCATTCTAGTGTATGGAATAACTATCCTAGTTTAAATGAATCAAGTGGTAATCAAACAAGTTGTCTCATTGTCGAGTTAATTGTTATTTAATGTATAGGTATGCAACATAGAGTAATTTTAGAATTTTGTTCCTTGTCAAAAAGATAATATTCCTCAAGCTTGATACCAAAGGTGCAAGATTATCTCAACCAATGAGATAAAATAGCGCTTAATAAAGTGTCTCTTAGATAAGTTATGCTCATTATAGACTAAGGGAACAACCCAATATATAGTAGAGGAAAATTTCCATGGTCATTCTAGTTAACCATACACACCTTGATGGTTCTAAATCAATAGTTGAGATATTTTCATTTGTAGGAAATGTAGAGGGTAGAAAAATGATTTGAGCACATAGAGGTATAATTTGAATTAAATTTTCTTAATGTTTCAAAGAATAACATTTTCCTATCATAAATTGAAACTAGCAAATTATGCATTGAATTTCTTTAGAAATCTATAATTTTAGATCTAGTTGTAGGAAAGCACGATCAAGTTAAATAATGGTGTAGATTAAGAGATTATTAATGAAATAATTTAACATAAAATTTTATAGAGGGAAAGTGTTTGAAGGATGATATAATTATAAAAGGAATGTTCCTACCTCTTCTTTATAATTATATTTTGTTCTCAACTCCTCAATGGTTCATGTTGCTTAAGTCATTTTTAAAAAAATAGGAGTTTTGTGTACCACAAAGTGATGCACTTTATTTTTTCTTATTTTGTATCAAGATTTTAATTTCATCATTTTTATCAAATTTTAAAACTAGAAGAACATGTGCATTAATAAATAGGTTTGTAAACACACTCATTTATAAAGTATCATTAGTTTACTTGCTTGGGAGTCATTTATTTTATAATTTTTTACTACTTACTATAAAATTCAAGGGGTGTGTGTGCAAAATATTTATTGTGATCAACACGAATGAACTTAATTATAAAGTGGAATTCATTTCCTTATCTTTGGGATTATAGGATCAAATGGGATGTTGTGATCAAATGAACTAACATAAAGTTTCACAAATCTAGGGGATTCTATAATAACATTTGGGACCATTTTGATGGTCTTTGTTTGTGGGTTCAACGTCAACAAAACTTATTTCAATGTGCATTATTGATTTTTGGCTAAAATGAAATAGTCTTCTCCTAAAATTCTACTACAGATCAAATGTATATCATATAAGAAAATGTAAGTTAGAGATCATCAAATAAGCAAATGTATGTATATTGAATATAAGCAAATGTTTGTATACCATATAAACATGTGAACATAAGCAAACAAATACATACATGTAAATAGATTCAATGTATAAACATAACATGTTATAAGCTATGAGGTCATCAAATAAGCAAATGTATGTATATTGAATATAAGCAAATGTATGTGTGTCATATAAACATTTAAACATAAGCAAACACATACATGTACATGTAAATAGATTAAATGTATGAACATAAACATGTTATAAGCAAAGAGGTCATCAAATGAGAAAATGTATGTTAGAGATCAAATGTATATCATATAAGAAAATGCAAGTTAGAGATCATCAAATAAGAAAATGTATGTATATCATATAAGCAAATGTAAGTTAGAGATCATCAAATGTCAAATACTAGAGATCATAATATAAGAAATACATGTAGTAAAGATCATAAATCTAGTGTAGGGCCTAATATGAATGTCAACTCCTAGTCGAACGACCATCTGAATGAGAACCCTGCTCTGATGGATGTGCCGAGCCTTGCAGATAAAATTGTGTACACAATGTGTTAAATGCATATTATATATTAAATAAATTTTATGAAAGTTATTTTTAAGAATGTACTTGTATTTTTAAATATCTATCTAGATCTATGCATACATATACATGTACATATACACCTGTATATATAAAAATTTAAAACTCACATGTCTAGTGGAAACAAAATAATCCACAGAGTCACGTCGATGTACATAATCTAGACCAAGGCTAGGAGTGACATGAGGTATGTCCACCTACAATATATATACATATATATCAGTACATGAATATATAGTTAAAACTAAAATTTAAAAATAAAAATAAAAGAATTGAAACATGCACATGCACACATACATGCACATCATCTGATATTAGATGACCTAAGTCCTCTGCAGTGGTCATCTCCACCATATCAATCAAATGGTCAAGTGATGAGTTAACATATACGTCCATTTGATCTGTCCCATGTCATGCCATAAATGATGAGTGAAGAGGACTATGTAGGTGAGATGGCATCGATGATGATGAACTGAGACCGATCAACATCTCAATAAAACCCACAGTCCATGTAGCAGCTGAATGATTTATAGGTGGATCCCGACATGCACTAGTGTTGGGCTGAGAGTGATGGGATCCTAGATGTGAACGAACTCCATGTGCCAAATGATCTCTGACCTGCTCTATACTAATCCCATAGTTTGATGTGATAAAGGCATATGCCTCCAAGAGGTCCTTAGCCAAACAATGCAAAGTCATGCATGCCATCTCTCCTGTAAGTTCATCGAGCTGTGTGGGAGTAGGGATGTCCACCATTCTAAAATGATCCATGTTGGTCCACTGTGCTGCAAATGGCATGGATTGGGAATGTCTAGACATCAAATACTGACCTACACGATCAGTAGATATCCTAGTGGTGATAGTTGCAATGTCACCTATAGTGTCAATTGCTTCCTTTTGGGAAGCAAGGACATCCTCATCTGCTAAGGGGGCTAGAGATGGGGTGAGGGAAAGAGACCTCTCACCAACCAATAGCCTAAACACTAGTGATGGTCTATTTGCTCGATGATAGGTGGGCCTATTGACAATCTTGCCACGCCCCTGACTAGCATATGGTGGAATGTCTAGGTAGTTAACTTTGAGGCCCAAATGGACCTCAACACACAACTGTTGAACAAAATATAATGGAGTCTGGTCATTGTTTGGATATTGACCATGTGTTGTGAGAAATCATGGGTAGATCAATGAGGCCATAACATGATCCAAACATTTGGTGACTTGGTATCCCCTCACCTTACATTGATTTTGATAGAATGGAAAACAAGTGTTTTTTATCATTACTTTGGTCACAACATCATGCATTTATTTAAAGGGAACCTCATCATGTACTTCTTCCCGCATGCGGGAAAGAATAGTAGCTACTCTATTAGGGGAATATGCATTAGTCTGTCCAAGTTCATCTCTTAGTTTTTCTAGGCTCTATAATATTGACATGCAAAATTCTAAATATATCCATGTGTTTGCACCGTCTACTAATGAGTCTCTCAATCTCTTAATCTCATTAGTAGTATTTGCAAACAAAGTTTCTGGAGGTGGAACATCTCCATTTTCCATGTTATATATGTATGTACACCTAAAGGAGCAATGAGACCTTGGTAAATGATATATCTAGATCTAGGGAATAGAAATCTAAAACAATTCTAAATAAATTTACAAGTGTGCACATGATATATATATATATATATATATATATGTTGAACCTATAGGTTGCAAACATATAAAATATGCATCTTAAATTAGATTTGTATATTCAAGATAATATCACTAGTAATTTGAATGCTACTTAGGATGACAAATAGAGCATTCACTAGTTCAAATAATTCATCTAATCATCAATAATATTTTCATACCATTAACAAGAAAACATTCAACATCTATCATAGTTTTTAATAATCAAAACATTCAAATTACTAGATTACACACAAAACATAATCTAAACTAGTTCTAAAATTTAAATTTACAAGTGTACACATGATACATATATATATTGAACCTATAGACCTTGCACACATATAAAATATGCATCTTAGATTAGATTTGTATATGCTCTTTAATATCAGTAGTAATTTGAATGGTACATGGGATGAAAAATAGAGCATTCAGTAGTTCAAATAATTCATCTAATCATCAATAATATTTCATACCATTAACAAAAAAATATTCAACATCTATCATATTTTTTCATAATCAAAATATTTTCACTATTTTATTTAATTTTCTAAACATTTTACTTATTTAATTTAATATATTTATCAATTTATAATTCTTAGGTTCAAATATCACCCTTCTAGAGATCATATTAGATGGATTCCTCCATAAGAAACCAGGTGAAAGTTTAATTTTTATGGTTCTTTCAGGGGAAACCTAGGGAACTCTAGTACAAAATGTGCCATTAAAGACTTAAAAATCTTGATAAAGGTTGCATATAAGATTTATTTCCTATCTAACTAGTAGTAAAGGGAAAGAATCATTACTTAACATTGGTGGTCATGTAAAATCAATTTAGTCATTATTGAAGGATATTCAATGGAAACTATATTTAGCATCATGAAATGATAATTGATCAATTAGAAGAAAAACATCATATACTATATGAGGCATGAGAAATCCTTGATTCACCAAAATTATTCTCTAAGTATGTTGCTTCCATGAAGGAAACAAGACAACACGTTTCTTTTCAAATCAAGTGATTTATAGCATGAATGATTTAATAATTGGAAATTATATGTTAAATAATGGTGTAGATTAAGAAATTATTTATGAAATAATTTAAAATATAAAATTTTATAAAGAGGGGAAGTGTTTGAAGGATGATATAATTATAAAAGGAATGTCAATAGTGGATTGAAATAAATTCTCATCAAAAGAAGGTGAAATTGTATTAGTTATAGCTATATGAATGTAAGAATTTAATATCAAATGATTTTTCAGGCATAGGAAAAATTAGAAATTTAAGAAAACAATGAATAAAAAAGTAGCTATTTTACTAAGAATAGCTCATAACACCTCATAGCCACTACCAAAATGAAACAAACATAGGTAGGGAAAAAAACACATGGAAAATAAAAGGGAAAGGAAAATTTGAGTAAATTTCTTCAAGATGAAGCAAAGGTAAAGAAAAATGAAAAAAAATCTCCCACTCACCCTTTGAATCTAACGAGAGAGTGACAACGCATACAAGAATCTTGGATTGGCTTTGGAGGACCAAAATAATGGAAAATAAGGATGGATGGTAAATAATATATCAATAATAATAAGGATGAAACATTCTAATAAAACAAAGGATAAAGTGAGGAAGAAATCCAAGAAAGCAAGAACTTTATAGCTCCATGTCAACACCACTATTTTGGCCACCAAGACTATGTATAAATGAAATAATGGTTATAAAAAAGAGGCTTGAGGCTATAAAATAAAAGGGATAACATGAGGAATAAAAGATGAATGAAATTAAAAAATCCAACTAGAAACTATTAAGAGATTAAAATAATTAATGAGAAAGTAAATAACTTGCAAAATATTGTGGAAAATGGGCTCCATGAGTTTATCATGATAAAATAAGATCTTGACCACTTAAAATAGTAGAGGAAATTAAATTAACTATTCTAGAAGGAAGATATTGACTATAAATAAAAGAGATCTATCCTATAATCAAAACATGGAGGAAAAATACAGTTAGACAGAAGACCAAATTGACAAGCAAAGTCTTAGGCACAAGTAGTAAAAGAATTATAAAATAAACAAAGATAGATCATAGAGAATAAGTTAAGGTACAAATAAGAGAAGAAAATGAGAGAGATGATAAGATTGTAAATATAATTTCTAAATTATTGAAGCAATATTTGGATAAGGAGGAAACCAAAAAATTAGAAATAAACTTCCTCATATCCATAAAGAAAATTTGATAGGAGGAAGGGACATGCACATAATATTTATCATGAAAGTTACCATACAATGTACAAGAACATGATACTAAGGAATACAAGTTTCTTATAAGTACACAACAAACCTAGATGAAGATTTAACCCTAGTACAAAAAGAAAGAAATAATGAAAGAATAGGACAAAATGAAGATTTAATCTTTGTACATATTTTTTCTATTACCTCAAATCTTCCACCAATATAAATTGAATTAGTGATTAATCAAAATACTAAACTTTTTAAAAATTGGAAATTGAATAAACATTAATAGCCGTCACTTTCAGCTAATTGAATGATTAAATTGATCGTATAATTTAAGTTTTAGTGAATATAATGAGGTCACATCTCAAATCAACTATCAATTACCTAAATTATCAACTTTTTGAGAAATTTTTTAATTTTGTGAATTTGTGACTTACGACAAGAATAAAGATGTCAAAAACTCCTAAGGTGATATTCTTGTCACATTATATTGAAAACCCATTTCACCTAGAATAAGATCATTTGTATGGAATATTAGGTATCATAGATGAAGAATATGTGATTTATTTGTTTGGTCTCATCTACCATGGGTATCTTCAATTTTTTTGATCATTCCTCCTACTAACATTTTGTCTAATTTTATCTCAACTCTTGTATTGACATTGAGGTTTTAAGTTAATATTTTATTTTTATTTATGGTTTGGATCCTTCTCTTAGTTCTTAATATTTATCTTTTTCCATTAATTTAACACTTGAATTTAGTTACAAATGGTCTACACACCTATTCCAAATATTCCATTTCATGAATTTTATGGGTTTACCTTATCTTACATGCCAAAGTCACAATGTCCTACTCTTGATTAAATTCCTACAAGAAATTAAGGAACTTGGGATGCCCACCTCCTAATTTTCTTGGAATGGATTCATTTAGATGGAGAAGGATTTCAAAAGGCTCATGGTATTTGTCGACCCCTCAAAGGCATGATATATAACACATGAACTCTATTTATGAAATTTGGTCTTTAGTTGTTGGTTTCTAGTATGAATGTGATTTATAAGGTGGAATTCTTAGTTGAGACTCTCAATCTTCCATTGTTGGTTTCTAGTGTGATTATACAATATGAGCCAAGTATTAATCTAATGTTAATTCTTGAAAGAAGGTATATATTATTCTCATCTTAATTCTCACATAGAGTTGTCTTAGTCAATTTCTCATATGAGTTCCATACTTATAAATTTTTCTTAATATAAAAACATATTTTATTTCATTAATTAACCTATCTATTCTATGTTACAAAGGATGATTTTATTTTAAATTATGTATATAATTCAAAATTAATTAGTAATTCAAAATAGAGTACACAAAATATTTAGTTAAAATAAAATAATATTCTTATTTCCATGAGAGTTATGTAGAATGGTAGCTTGATGTCTTAGAAAAATTTCTCTGATGTACTAAATTTTTATCATTACATTATGAGTAAATTAGATGTCTCAATTATATAGCCAAGCACATCAAAAATTTATAAATTGGAAAGAAAAATAATCACACATTTATCATATTTTTATATGTAAAAAGTTTCTACCATCAAACTATTTATACTTATAGATTGCATAAAACTATAAATTTAATCATTATTCCTAATTTATTAAGAATCAATCTAATAAAGTTTGACTTCATAATGTATACTTGTTATAAAAATCTCACTAATCCAACCATACATTTTATATATGTTAAAAAATATATAATAATAAAATACAACTTCTAAATATGATAGTAAATCTAATTAATTAATTTATTTAAAACTAAGACTCCAAAACCAATAACCATTCAAAATCCTTAAACAATGATAGGATAACATTAAATTATGGGTTTTAAGTAAATGAAGAAAGTAATTTAATTATTAATATAAGAACAATTTAAGTAACCTAACTCTAAGACAAACACTACGATTTCACATTGGGACATAGGTATATGACCTTTTTAATATAAAAATAACCCCCAACAAAACATGCACCAAAATATATTAAAAGTCTTCTCATTTTATTTTTCTTGAAAGGAATCTAATGGACGTAGGAAATTGCTTGGAAGTTGAACAAGATGGAGAAGATTATATCAAATCCCAAGAGGTGCTAATTATCCTTGGTTGAAGCCTCAAATATTAGCTTTGTTTTTAAATTGAAAATAAAATCTTAGGACTAGACAATATCTCACTAGATCATAATATGACAACCCACATGGGCGGCCCTTAGCTATATGGCAACAATTCTAAAGGAGTCTTCTAATAAAATTAGTCTTTCAAAATTTAAATTAGATTTAAGTCAACTTCTTGTTTGTTAAATGTTATTTTATTGACTTGAATTTCAATTATGTTGATTATATATTTACTCGTAATATATAAATGATAAATTTTATTGAACACTGTGATGATTTAGAATCTAAGATATAGTTTGAGAGTTCTTTTATATATTTTATAATCTTATAAGTATATCATCAACATGATCTTAACATCTAAGTTAATTATGCATATTATATGATTATTTGGTGTGCCTTCAATTATTATCTTAAAAATTTTAAATTGGAAGAGTGGTTTGATCAAAGGAGAATGATCTCACTTGGTAAATTTCTAAAAGAACATCCTTAAACATCTATAATATATAGGTTTTAGCTAATGAAAGACAACCAATTATCATCAAATAATATCTACTTTAAGGTTTGTGTGTGTGGTTCCTCAAATATAATCTAGAATCTTAGATGAACATTTATAGTCACCATCATTAGGGTTTATCATAATGTGAATGTGTGAGAACTATCCTAATCTTATCTAAACAAAAATAATTGGAGTTATGTGCTAGACATTATAACCCAATGTCTTGGTTCATTGAAAGGTATAGGAGGGTGTAGGAAGATCTAGTGTGGTCTATTCTTGAAATAAGGACACAAAGAAATTGGCCATGACATAGCTATGAATGAGATAAGGAAACCTACTAGCATGTATTTAATAATGATGCCAAGTTAATCCATTAATTTATTTGATGGTTCAAAAAAATCTTATCATATATGAGTGGTCTACTTATTCTAAATGTGTACCCAATTTTGTGTTGAGTTTAGGATGGAGTTCCTTATGACCACCTTTATTAGCTATGGGAAAGTAATGCTAAGCACCACCAAGTATGGTAGGGAATTTTTTAGGTTTATATTTTTCTATTGAAAAGTTATATGCTAAGATTTAAGATTATCATCATACAAAAATTTTAAGTACTCAAAGTAGGATATTGTTTAATATTACTATTGTGAGTTAATTTTTTGTCTAATAAATAATATACTTTTGAATAAAATTTAATGAACTTAGAAATAAAACTTGATTTCCTTTTGAGTGGTATTTGATTGTGTATGAGGGGCCATCAAGAAATGTGTTGTCATGGAATGCCTAACTACAGGATATTTGCAAAAATTGAATCTTATGGAATGCCATGATTCTAACATATGCAACAAATGGGTTTGTTGAAAAGGCTTTAGAAACTTTCAAGCAAATGCAATTGGCAGTTGTAAAGCTAAATTCCATTGTGGAAAATGGGTTTGTTGAAAAGGATTTAGAAACTTTCAAGCAAATGCAATTGGCAGCTGTAAAGCCAAATTCCATAGCAAATGGGTTTGTTGAAAAGGATTTCGAAACTTTCAAGCAAATGCAATTGGCAGCTGTAAAGCCAAATTCCACAACCTTCACCCTGCCTGCACCAAAATGGGAGCTTTGGAACAGGGTATATCAAATTAAATATCAAATTTGTTTAGGAGCTTTGGTCTCATGGAATGCTATCATTTTAAAGGATACACACATGATAAATTTGGTCTCATGGAATGCTATGATTAAATGATACACACAAAATGGATTTGTTTTATCATATTTAGGGTTTAGAAATTTTTAAACAAATGCAATTTGAAATCAACAAATTGGCAGCAAAATTTACCAACCTAGTGCTGTGGAGGTCGAGGGTGATGTACCATGGCTTGCTCGAAGGTGGTACACATTGAAGCTTCACCCCTGGGATTCCACCGTTCACTGTGCTTCCTTCACATGCTTTGTTCACATTCACCATAGACAAAAATATTCTCAATTTGACAGTGACATGAACTTTTAAAAAGCCCTATTTCAATGGGTTCGAGCGAACCCCCATTCAGTCGAACCCATTAAAATATTGTTTAATCATTAACCGATGATGGGTTTGATCGAACTACTAGTTCAATCGAACCCTATGGTTCGAGAGAAGGCCTTAAAAGGTTCGCTCAAACCTACAAGTTCGAGCAAACCCCATGAGTTAGTGCAACCACAAAAAAATCAATTTTCCTTCCTCCATCAAATTGTAAACTACTTATGTGGCTTCACCCTTTTGTTAATACACTATGTGATATAGGTCCTCTTAAAATTTGATGATCATTCATTTAGCATTATAAATATTTATGCTTCCAATCATGTTGTTAAGAGATCTATTTTGTGGCAATAAATTGTTGATTCATCACCTACCATCACTTGGGTTATGTGCAGGTAGTTTAATATCACTAGTGTGAATGGTCGATCTAGACCTACATAAACAAAAACAAACAACACAATATTAGTCCATTATGCAAGTTAAAACCATCATTCCCCATAAGATTCATTTGAAACATAAAGAACAAGAAGTAACATGAAGAACACAAATAAAAAGCTATTAAATCCTATTCAATGCTCAAACTCTCAATCCCATGGGGGAATTGGTGCTATTTTTGATGCAGGAGCATCCAGTGGTGTAAGGGCAATCTTGCATCACCCAAAAATAGTGAAATTTCAAGTTTATCATTTTTCAGATGTTTTTACATTTTTGGATACCCTTTTCGTCATAATAAAATTCCCAATTCACTATTTTTATTTTCTCTTCCTGGGTGGAAAGATATTGCAATTTTTGTTGCCCAGATTTGCACCTGAAAATCTTCCAAGTGGGATTTGAGGCACTTAGAGCTTCTGGATCGGCCCCGAAACTTGCAAAAATTGGCGTAGCTAATTTCGAGTGCGTTCTTGACTTCGAGAGCTTTCCAATGGTTCGAACGGTTCGCGAATCAGAGTCCTGGATCAAAAGTTATGGCCCCGCGAAGTTGGCACACTTTCTAGAAGTTACCATTGCAAATGCCCTTTCCAAATTTGAACTTCATGTTGTAAATTTTCGGCACCAAACCGCCTAAACTCAATTTGAATGTTGTTTTGGCTCCAAACTAATGAGGAGCTCTATTTATGGGCGGGTTTTCTAATTTTTGGGCAACTTTTTGGGGACAAGCTCGCATATTGCGAAAGGGTTAATCTGTAGCTTTCTGTAGCTTGTATATGTTGTAGAACTTGGGGATTTGAGATCCTCTGCATGTAAGAAGCTCCATTTTCTAAATAATAAAATTATTCTCTTGTTTGTGGGTTATTTTCTGTGTCTCGGGTTGCGCCCTCATCAAGTGGTATCAGAGCGGGTTTTTCTTGAGCGTGTGGACAGATCGCCGATCGTGAGGTAGCTCGCACCAGGACCGTGGTTGTGGGTCGAGGTCAAGAAAGATGCCTGGTAGGCATGGTAGTGCCAGAGGTGGTCGAGGCGGTAGAGATGCTGGTGGAAGAGATGCACTGGCAGCCCTCCAGAGACAGGTTGATGCGTTACAAGAGCAGTTGAGAAGAGGGTTAAACCTGAGGGAGGAAAGTGAGGATGAAGGAGAGGAAGAAGGTTCAGAGGTAGAAGAGGAAGAAGAAGTAATTGATCAAGACCAAATGCGGCTAATAAGGGCCATTTCAAAGATTGGAAAAAGACCCAGAGCAGAAGTCCCCAGTTATTCCGGAAGTCTGAACCCGGAAGAGTTGATCGATTGGATCAACGAGCTAGAAGAATATTTCGAGTATGAGGAAATAGAGGACCCAGATCGGGTTAAGTTTGCGAAAATGAAGCTGAAGGGCCATGCTAGTATTTGGTGGAAAGAGGTCTAGTTGGAAAGAAATCAAAGAGGAAAAGTCAAGATCACTAGATGGGATCACATGGTGGAGAAACTGAAGAAGCAGTTCATACCAGTGGACTACGAGTTAGATCTGTTGAAGAAATTGCAAGGGTTGAAGCAAGGAAGCAGATCTGTAAGAGAATATACTAAAGATTTTCACAAGATAATCATCAGAAGGTCACACAGAGGCTAATAAGGAGAAGGTAGCTGATATCTTAATGGGTTATGACCAAGCATTCAGGAGGAGTTAAGCCTAGTCAGAATGACCACCATTGAGGATGTGTATTAGTTCGCTTTGAAGGTGGAAGAGAAGCTGAACAAAAAAAAAGATTTGATGGCAAGCAAAAAAAAGGATGAGGAGGTCAAAGCTAAGGCAACAAGGCATCTTCGTAGTCGGAAGTCGATGATGAAAGAAAAGGAAGATGTGGGTACCACCAAGCCAAAGGAATGACACCCACCTCGGATCAAAAACAAAGGTGATCAAAGAGGAGGACGAGGGAGATATGGACAAGGATCTGGCAGGTGGTTTGTGAGGAACATGTTTCCGTTGGTGGTGAAGAAGGCATCGAGCCTATGAATGTCCACAACACCAAGGAAAAGGTATAAAGGCCGGTCGTGGAAGGCGAAAGAGGAGGAGGCCTAATCAACACTCAAATGATGCCGAAGGGGAGAAACTTAGTGATCGTGGAGAGCCCTAGTGACCTACAAGAAAGGAAACCGTAATGTAGAAAGAATTGCCGGTACAAGGTATGTGAAGGAAAATGTTGTGATGTCATTATTGACCGTGGGAGCACCGATAATTTGTGTTAGAGGAGATGTATCACAAATAGTTTAAGAGGGAAAGGCACCCACATCCATATCGATGTTCAAGGTGTAAAGACTACAGTTTTGGTCAATGAGCAATGCCTAGTAAAGTTCAAGATCGGGAGCTACCATGATGAGGTACTCCGTGATATCATCCCCATAGATGCATGTCACTTGTTGTTGGGGAGGTCGTGGCAGTTCGATAGGTGAGCTATACATGATGGCCATGCAAACACATATTCCTTGACAAAGGATGGGATTCGTCATAAGTTGAAACCCCTAAAGGAGACTGAAGACAAGGTATGCAGTAGTGCAAGAATTTGTTATGTAGATGGAAGAAAATTTTTAGAAGGTATGAAGCATGAGCGTGTGTGTTATGCATTGATTCCTAGAATGAGTAATGAGGATAGTGAGAAAGTTCCAGAAGAAGTTTCTGAGATGTTGGATGAGTTTCAGGATATTGTTTCTGATAATGTACCTGAGGGTTTACCGCCAATAAGGAAGATCAGTCATCAGATTGACTTGATTCCAGGAGCCAGTTTGCCAAATAAGGCAGCTCATAGAATGACTCCAGCAGAAAATGAGGAGTTGAACAAACAAGTTCAAGAGTTGTTGAAGAAGGGCTTGATACGGGAGAGCTTGAGTCCATGTGCAAGATTTCCAAAGATTAGCACCAAGAAGGATGGGGAATGGAGGATGTGTACAGATTCTCGAGCCATAAACAAGATAACAATCAAGTACATATTTTCGCTAAGGATGGATGACTCGATGGATCATGGCGGAGCTCGCGATTACAAAGATTGATCAAGACCGGATACACTGCATCCGTAGATTCTAGAGGGTGACTAATGGAAGACTACCTTCAAGACCAAAAGAGGGTCTGTGACGAAAAGTGGTTAGTCAGCGCCTTTGGCCAACTAATGTAATTTGTTAATATTCTGATGACTCCATGAATGAGGTACTAAAAGAATTTCTAGGAAGTTTTGTTATTGTGTATTTAGATGATATTTTGATTTTTAGTAAGACATTGGATGAGCATCCGATGCATATTTGGAGAGCCTTTGAGAAGTTAAGAGAAGAGAAACTATTGATTAATCTGAAGAAGTGCAGTTTTGTGAAGAGGGAGTTGGTGTACTTGGGGTTTGTTGTCTTAGTAGAAGGTCTCAAGATGGACCCAGAGAAGGTGAAGGCTATTATGGAATGGCCTACCCCAAGAACTGCTACCGAGGTGAGATATTTCCATGGTTTGGGTAGTTTTTATAGAAAGTTCATTAGAAACTCTAGTAGTATTTGTGGACCCCTGACTGAAACAATGAGAGGGGATAGAAAAGAATTCAAGTGGAGCACCTGAGCAACAAAAAGTTTTCGAACCTGAAGCAAAGGTGATAGAGCAACCTCGTTTCCGCTCTCCTGTGATTTCAACAAGGTGTTTGAGGTGGATTGTGATGCCAGTGGTTATGCCATTGGAGCAGTGTTAAGCTAAGAAGGTAAGCCCATTGCCTATTTTAGTGAAAAGTTAATGATGCCAAGAGAAAGTATTATGTATATGATCAGGAATTTTATGTAATAGTTCAAGCATTAAAGAAATGAGACATTATTTGTTGTCAAGGAATTTGTTCTATATAATCGACCAATGCTTTACACTCTAAATAGTCAGTGGAAACAACTGAGTATGAAATGGGTAGAATTTTGCAAAGTTATACCTTTGTTTTGAAACACAGAGTGGGAAGTCAAATAGGGTTGTAGATGCCCATAGGAGTGCATACATTGATGACAAAGATGTATTGAGTTAAGGTTCAATGAACTCAAGACATCATGTAGAAGATCCAGATTTTAAGTAAGCTTGGAAAGCTTGCAACGAACCTATTACAGTGGACAGGACAAGGTGGCTGGATTTCATAATCAAGGATGGAATGTTATTTAAGGGAAGTCAATTGTGTATCCTAAGGAGTTCCATGAGGGAGAACTTGATAAAGGAGAAGCATAGTGGAGGAATGGCAGGACATTTTGGTCTGGATAAGACCATTGCCATTATCAGTGAGCATTATTATTGGCCTCAGTTGTCACAGGATGTGAAGAAGTTTGTACAAAGCTGCAGGGTATGTCAGATGGCTAAAGGAGTGAGCCAGAATACAGGCTTATATCAGCCCTTACCTGTACCAGAGAGGCCATGGGAGGATATAAGTATGGACTTTGTTCTTGGTTTGCTAAGGACACAACGAGGGAATGATTCAGTCTTTGTGGTGGTTGATAGGTTTTCGAAGATGGCACATTTCATTCCATGTCAGAAGACCCATGATGCAGTCCACATTGCTGACTTGTTCTTCAAAGAGGTGGTGAGGCTACATGGTCTACCAAAAAGTATTGTTTCAGATCGTGACACCAAATTTGTGGGGTACTTTTGGAGGACCTTGTGGAAGAAGCTGAAGACAGAGTTAAAGTTCAGTTTGCACACCATCCAAAACAGATGGATGCATAAAGGTTGTTAACAAGAGTCCGTAACCTACCGAGATGTTTGGTAGGAGATAACCCATGGGATGGGACTGATCTACCCTGTGCGTAATTTTCACAACAATTCCGGCCACTGTACACTGGTAGATCACCATTCGAGATTGTGTATGGAGGTAGCCCCATAACAGCTCTAGAATTGAGGAAGATGGACCAAGAGAAGAAAATAAGTGCTGAAGCCGAAGATTTTGCAGAACATATCAAGGATATACATGAGAAGGTAAGAGAACATATTAACAAGATGAATATGATAAGGCTAAGGCGATCAAGAGGAGGTATAAGGAGTTTCAGATTGGTGATGAAGGATGGTCCACTGAGGAAGGAAAGTTTCAAGTGGGAACATATAACAAATTGAAGATGAAGGTTTGGTCCCTGTGAAGATTTCAAGAAGCATGATCTGTGAATGCATATGAGACTTCGCGATGGATTCAAGATTTCCGTGTTCAACATTTCGATTTGGATGTAGTATCGAAGGTGGTGCAGAGGAAGTACCAATGATGGAACAGCAGGATCTCCAGCACCTACTTCAGAAAAGGAGGAGATTGAAGCAATCTTGGATAGTCGTAGGAAGGAGTACTTAAACAAAAGAGAAGAATATCTAGTGAAAATGGTGGAGAAGGTCTGAAGATTCATCCTTGCTATCTAAGGCAGCTTGACCGGCTGGGTTTTCTCAACTATCTCGAGACGACAGGTCACTTCTTAAATTACCCTGGGTGTCTGATGCAGGAGCATCCAGTGGTGTAAGGGCAATCTTGCATCACCCAAAAATAGTGAAATTTCAATTTTATCGTTTTTCAGATGTTTTTACATTTTTGGATACCCTTTTCGTCATAATAAAATTCCCAATTCATATTTTTATTTTCTCTTCTTGGGTGGAAAGATATTGCAATTTTTGTTGCCCAGATTTGCACCTGAAAATCTTCCAAGTGGGATTTGAGGCACTTAGAGCTTCCGGATCGGCCCCGAAACTTGCCGAAATTGGCGCAGCAAATTTTGAGCGCGTTCTTGACTTCGAGAGCTTTCCAACGGTTCGAACGGTTCGCGAATCGGAGTCCTGGATCAAAAGTTATGGCCCCGCGAAGTTGGCACACTTTCTAGAAGTTACCATTGCAAATGCCCTTTCCAAATTTGAACTTCATGTTGTAAATTTTCGGCGCCAAACCGCCTAAACTCAATTTGAATGTTGTTTTGGCTCCAAACTAATGAGGAGCTCTATTTATGGGGGGGTTTTCTAATTTTTGGGTAACTTTTTGAGGACAAGCTCGCATTTGCAAAAGGTTAATCTGTAGCTTTCTGTAGCTTGTATATGTTGTAGAACTTGGGGATTTGAGATCCTCTGCATGTAAGAAGCTCCATTTTCTGAATAATAAAATTATTCTCTTGTTTGTGGGTTATTTTTTGTGTCTTGGGTTGCGCCCTCATCAATTTTGATGTGGAAAATAGCCCTTTCCCAATTCCTTGCAAGCTTGAAGATGATCAATGATGCTCCATGATAAAATTTTCCATAACCTAGCTATGAAATTGATGAAAGACTTATGAAAATGGATGAGAATAGATGAAATTGCTCAAAACATGAAGATACCGACTTTTCATAAGTTGTGGATCCAAAATCAATATGAGAGCCTTCTATTTATAAAAGAGAATGATGGAAGAATGAGCCAAAATGATGAATGTGGGATAAAACATCAACCAATAGAAAAATGCCACTTGTCAACATGTGAGTGGATAGAGGTGGAGCACATTTTGATGAATGTACACATTAATGTTATTAGGTGGATATTTGAAATTGAAGAAGTGACATATTGGAGGGAGAAGAAAGGAGAGTTAATGCCACTTGGATCAAGAAAAAGGACATGTAAGAGGCTTTTAATGCCTTGTGGGATGGACAAGTCCTTTGGAGGGAGATTTTCAAATTTGAAGAATATTCCAACTTTCATGCCTTTTTGAATGAAAATAGGAGATTTAATAAATCAAATAAATTGATTTACTTGCACACATTGCAAAATCTAGAGGATTTGAGGGATTAGTGTTAGGATTAATCACGATTTGATTAACTTTAATGGAAATTAGCTGATTTGACACTTTGATTTAGATTTTTGGATTAATTTAAATCAAAGAGAGGAATAATGATTAATAGATTTAATTAAATAAGGGTTGGATTTATTTAATTAAAAGGGGAGATGATGTTAGACTTAAATCAAATAAAGATTAATTTATTTAATTTAAAGGAGATGACATAGAACTTAACTAAATAAAATGAATTATTTAATTAAAAGAGGGACTATAGGATTAATTAAACAAAAATGATTTATTTATTTAATAGGAGATAATGATTTAATTAGATAAAATTGATTTATTTGATTAATAGATGAAATGTGATGAATTTAATCAAATAAAGATTATTCAATTAAATGGTTAGTAAAGGAGCTGATTTAGGATGAACTGGTGTTAGTAAATCAGGACCAGGTGCACAAGATCAATCAGTATATTTTGCATGTCTACATTTTTCCCCTCTTTGAAGCAATGTACCTACTATGTTGGTTCAAAGAATGAACTTGCTAAGATCAAAATTCAAAAATCTTTTGATTTTTTTAGATGCCCCACTACTGCCCCAGTGAAAGAATTATGCTGGCATACTGCGCCCTTGAGAGATTAGATGAAAGTTTGGATTTTTGGGTCATCTCGCAAAAAAAGAGGAAAAGCTACCCGAATGCCAAGAAACATGCCAAAACGCAGAAAAAAAAGATGCAAAACGAGCATCGGTTGGGAAAAAATGGAGTTGGGGGCACAAAACCCTAGTTTGACGACTAAATAGGGTAAAAAAACCCTAATTTTCATGCTTAAATAGCCCTCGAGGGGTCACTTTCAATTCATTTGCACACTCAACCTTTGGAAATCTCTTGCTTTTGAGCTCTGACCTTCGTGCGAGATGGCACAAAGAGTGCTTTTCCGACACATCTCCGAGCGAGTAGAAGTCTCCCAGTGACTTCCAGGGGCAAGACCACTGGTATGTGTCCCTAACCTAGCTTGTGTTTTCAATTTTTTGTGCACATTTAGGCTTAGAAAGTCAAACTAGTCTAGCGGCACAGTTTGGCACTGCTGAAAAAGTAGAATTAGTGTCGTGCAACCATAAACAACACCACTATTGGGTCCTACAATGCCACATCATAGTTTAGAACTTAGGGGTCAAAATCCAAAGTGCATTGCATATGCAAATGGCGTCACTATGGTCTAGTTAGGAGTTTAGGGTTTCTGGGTCAAACAAATGTGTAGTCAAACAATGATGATGTGATGAAGTTTATGATTTGGGGCCTCCAACAATGTAGTTTGGAGTTTCCAAACATCAACACATTTGCAAATAGCAATGCCTTTGCTATTTTAGTTACAAAAGCTTTAAACGGGATCCTATTTTTTTATGAAACTTGGCGTTGTGGCTTTATTGGGTGTAGGAGGACATAGAGTCAGTTCATTCATGCGAGCACCAATCCTCGGTGCTTTGCAAATTGTCTGGTTTACACAAGTTGCTTCAGGAGCACCTTGGAGTGATTGACCTGTGGTATGTTGCATATGTGCCTACTATCAGGACACACTTGGGTATGATGGATGTGCTGGTAGAGAGATGGCACAGTGAGACATCATCATTTCATTTTCCCACTGGCGAGGCGACTATCACATTGGAGGATGTCTAATAGATTCTTCAATTTCCCATCCATGGAGAGCTGGTTATATATTACATGGATGCTAGCACAGATGCGTGCTATGAGATTATGGGGTTGGATGAGATCATCTTCGCCAAGGGCTAGATTGAGCTTGAGTGGTACAAAGGTCAGGTGTCCACCTTTTGACTGATTGTGGCGGCTATTATTTTAGGACTTGTAGCTCTAGATCAGCGAGGTCAATATTTCAACCTAGGATGGGGTCTAGCTTGGGAGCGGATTCTCTTCTAGAGATGTTGCTTTGCATGGGGACTAGTGATGCTGCCGTCACTTTTTCATGATTGTGTAAGTTCGCATATTACAACAGTAGAGCCATTAGAGCTGGGGTTACACTTTTGCACATCTGGGCCTGAGAGCATATTGTCGTGCTCCACCCATGGGTTATAGTGGTTGATGTGGAGCCCAATGACACAACAGTCTAGTGATATAGGGGTGGTCTTACATTTTCTCACACATGATAGGCTAGTATCCCTCATTGGAGGAGGGTCATTGATGAGATGACTGCATTGACATGGAGGCCCTGGCTAGGGATTCCCACATGGTATGATGATGTATAATAGCTCTTTTATGTGAGGCAAGATAGGTTGATGTAGGGAAGAGAGCATTCAATAATTGAGCACTACTTGCTAGATCGGGTAGCCAAGCAGTTTGGTGATGTTCACGATAGGCTTGACGATCAGTATGTGGCCATATTTTACCGTACCACTAGGGAGACGACATGGGGTTGGACGATCCCACCAGAGGAGGTAGTAGATTCGTTCAGATAGCTAGTAGCCAGACCATGGGAATATGATCAAGGGTAGGTAGACCCCGATACTACATAGGCTTATGTCGACTGGTTTCGGCCTATAGTCAGATTGACAGTGTCAGGGATAGTTTTACTGCGATGGAGACCTCATGGCCAGATAGTAGGCTGGGGGCTGGGGCGAGGAGGATGAGGAGATGGAGATAGAGACGAAGATGAAGATGGAGGAGGAGGAAGACCACCTCCAAACCAGCAAGGGCAGAGAGATTAGGGGGATGGGCACCAATAGAGAGATGCCCCTAGGGATCTACAGAGAGATGTACCTAGGGACTAATAGCCACCCTAGAGGGACCAACCACTACCACCACCGCCACCACCACCTCATCTAGATTAGAGGGATGAACTTATACAGTAGCTTCAGGCATAGGTTGCGACATTGATGGCGGAGAGGAACCGGGCCTGATAGTAGGTCTAGGCCCTCACATCGGAGCGAGATCAAGTTGTACAACAACAGCAAGCGACCAAGCTGCAGTTAGCACAAGAGGTGGGCATATGCCAAGAACTAGAGAGTATGATAGTTGCAGCACAGGGTAGGATGGTCCTGACATGGATGTACCGCGAGGCCATCAAAGAGGCTAAGTATTATAGGGTACACTATAGATAGGAAGTGCCTCCTGTGGCTCAAGTGCCAGATTTTTCACAATAGACAGGATAGAGACAAGACTAGCCCGAGAGGCAGGCGGGTGAGGGGAGTGGCCATTAGGGATAGCTCACACATTTTTGGTTGACACTATTCTTTTTGAGATCCCTGGGCTCTGTTTTTGTTTTCCTTGTGGGAATTTGTATACATTGATTGATTCATACACATGACATTTGATCCTAATCTTGTACCATGATAGTTACATTATTGATATATATGATATGATCAATTCAATATATGATGCATCCTATTATTTTTTCATGATGGATGGATGTATTTAATTTTCTATATGTGATGTTCTATATGCAATGTGACTTTATTTTATGTGATGCAATGTGATGTATGTTTTTATGTGTTGTGATGCAGTGATTATGTAGATGTTTATGGATGGATGAATGCATTTCTTTTTCAATATCTTTCCTATGCAATTTTTATGATGATTTGTGAATGATATGGACGTAAATGATGTGAAAATTATTTTGATATGCTTAGACTAATAGATCTATATTATTCCCCTGATGGATGATGATGTTATATGCTATGATCATGAGATGTATGAGATGCTCTTTTTTTTTTCAATACCTTTTCTATTATGTATGATATGGTGATGTATAATGTATATGTTTATGCAATGGACAGTATGATGAGGTATATGATATGATGTAATGATGCTTATGATGCTTATGATGATGCTTTTATGTTGATATGATGATGCATATGATATGATGATGTTTTTATGTTTATGCAATGGATGAAAAATGTATAGTTTATGAGATGCTTAGAATAACCAATCTATATTTATGCAATGATGAAATGTAATGCATGTGAGATGATCAATGTTTCCTATATGATATGATATGATATGAGGAGTGTTAATGGTTTGTGAATGTAGGATGGATGCATTGGTGATGGTTTTGATTAACTGTCATGGTACCATTTTAGCGTGGAAAGAAGAAAGAAGAAACAAGATCCAACAAGCCTACTTTATTAGATATGGTAATGATGATGATGTTGATTTGCTTATTAGGAATTGGGTCTTTAAAATGGCTATTTACCTTATGTTTTATAACACACATAGGCACGATACATAAACGTATAAAGAACTAGGATGGCGTTGCACCTAGTGTGATGGAATTTGAATCGACAATCAGATAGGAGTATTCCTGTTCACACCTGGCATATGAAACCTCATTTAAAATGTAGTTAAGATATTCCAAATATATTGGACCAAAACATAGAAAGGAAATCCTTCCTATGTGGTCAACAAGACACCTAAAACACCCTCCCTATAGACCAAACGAAGTAGGCATGACCAAGGTTATATTACAAGAATATCCAACAAGCACAACAGATAAAAAGATAAAGATCATTGCCCCATTCCTTTCTCTCTAAATCATTTTTTTTAGACATCATCAAGAGGTCATCGTAATGAGCGCAATAAGATAGGTCAACAAGACAAAGATCAAGTAAACAAACAAGATAATGTTCTTCATACCGCTAGCCAAGACTAAACTACGGTGATGCCTAATGTTGATGTCCATTGTAGGAAGGATGCATCCTAGGACATGATGTTATCAGATGATTTGAAACAAATTGGATGATGGGCTATTAATATCAAGACTTGACCAACTTGTTTACCTAGTGACCTAGACTTGAGACCCTTAACATTTGAGTTTTCACTTGTAACTTGCTAGACTTGCTTCTAATTGATTCACCAAAGGTTGAGGACATTGATTGATCTATTATGAGTGTATGTTTATTTCAGGTGAAAGCGAGATGGGACAGATGTATTTTTTTCAAATATTTGATGTTTTTGATATTTTTGAAATGTTTTGAGATTATTTTTGGTAATTTTGAAGATGTTTACAAATGTTTTGATTTTCAAAATTTCCAATGTTTTGGGGTTTTCTGATATTTTGACCAAGAGACTAACCTAAAGACCTATCCTAGGGGCCTCAGGGGATGATCAAAGATTAGCCTTTCCTACGTTATATACGCAGAGACCATGCAGTTTGACTGACATCGACTCGTTTATTGATGAGATATGGACAAACAGATTGCCAGTTTATTATGATGGACTCCTAAAGGACTGACCTAAGTGTCTTGGGGGATGATCAAAGATCAACCTTTCCTACATTAAGAGCTCAGAGGCCCGTAGTTCGAGAAGATGACTCTATTTTTAAATTTTCAACTAAATTTTTGACCTATTTTTGGGTTTTGATATGTTCTGAATGTTTTTGGATTTTCTGATTTTCTGAGTGTTTTTTAATTTTTTGGGTGTTTTGATGTTTTTGGATTTTTCTGATATAGGGAAGAATTCAAGAATATACATGAATCCGATTTGATGAGAACATGCCCCCAGCATGATGCAATAGACTGCTCTGATACATGCAGGACAAACTGACCTTAAGAATGGGCTGAGTAGTACTAGCAGGGATCATGGTACGAACACAAGACCAAGCCATGATGCAAACGCGGATGGGTGATGAATGGAGATATGAAAGTGTGATGAGTGTTTGACGGATGAATGATGTGGAACAAGCCATGGAGATCTTGGTGGATGGAAAGTGCTTATTTACACAAGGTGCCTGTTTGCTAGGTTTTCACAAAGGTACTTGCCCAAAGCGCCACCGAAGTGGTTTTCACTAGAGGACGATTTTTCTCTTTACTGTTTTTAATCCTTTTTTTTTTTGGATTTATATTTTTTTATTTGTTTTTTTTTTTGGTTTTACACCTTGAAAGATTAGGCATAAATTTTTTTGAGATGGGAGCTATTCATGGGCTCTTGGAGAGGTTCTCCTTCTAGTGTTGATAACTGATATGCCCTTGACTTGTAGCTTGTAGTGATGATGAAGGGTCCCAACCAATTGGGTTCAAAATTTCCCTTGCTATCTAGATTTGGGACATTCTTTTAATTCTCCTTTAGCATGAGCTCTCTGACCTGAAAGGCCTGGCTCCTAATCTTCTTGTTGTAGCTCCACTTGGGACGATTTTGGTAGACTTGCAAATGGTTTAAGGCATCCATGCGCTGCTCATCTAGTAGTTCTAGCTCATTCAACCATGATACCTAATATTCTTCATTTGTGATGAGATTTTGCAATGATATTCTCAGGGATGGGAGCTCAATCTCAATAGGGAGGATGGCTTCTGATTCGTAGACTAGGGAGAAATGGGTTGCACTTGTCGGTGTGCGGATGCTTGTTCGATAGGCCTATAAGGTGGGATTCAGTTGTAGGTCCTAGTCATGACCAACATCATTAACTGTTTTCTTGAGGATTTTCAGAATGGTCTTATTTGTAGCCTCTACTTGGCCATTTCCTTGAGGGTAGTATGGAGTGGAAAAGTGATGTTGGATATTAAAATTTTGGCATAGGTATCCAACATCCTGATTCTTGAAAGGTGTCATGTTATCTAAGATAATGAATAAGGGACACCATAGCGACAAATTAGGTAGTTCAAGATTAACTTTGATATCTACTTTCCTATGATATAGGTCATGGGAATGGATTCCACCCACTTCGTGAAATACGCCGTGGTGGTGATGATGAACTTATGTCCACTAGATGAGGTGGAGGTGATTTTGCCGATGAGATCAAGCCCCCATTGTGAAAAGGGCCAAGGTGTAATGATCGGGTGGAGCTCCTGAGCTAGTGCATGGATGAGACCCCCATGCTGCTGACACTACAAACACTTTCTGACATAATCGTGAGCTTCCCTTTCCATTTTAGGCCAATAGTACCCAATCCTCATTAGTTTCTTAGCCAAGGTCATACCGCTAAAATGTGAACCACAAATGTCGTTATGCACCTTGGTTAAAGCGGTCAAAGCTTCCTCAACGTTTAGGCATCGTAAAAGGGTTCATTCAATGCTTCTATGGTATAGGGTATCTCCTAGGATGACAAAATGGGATGACTTCTTGACAAAGGCTCTTTTGAGGTTTGGAGTTATATCAGCGGGAAGGACTCTTATTCTCAAGTAGGTGTATATGTCATGATACCAGGGATCATCAAGACCAATGATTTCGCACACAAATTTAGACTTTGGTACCTCAAATGCTAGTACGAGAAGTTGCTCTACAAGGAATTCTTGCTTTGGGATGTTGCGTGGGATATCTAATAGTGACTTGATTGTTTCCATTGCATCTACTGCCCTGTTAGTTGCTCTTGGTAGTTGCTCAAATGTGATATCAATGAAGAACTCCTTGAGGATTTCCACCAGTTTCTTAGAGGGAGTCAACTTGTCATCCTTCATTTGATACTCATCATTTACCTGGTTGATGATAAGCTGTGAATCTCCATAGACCTTGAGTTCCATGATTTTCCATTGTACTACAATTCTCAACCCTATGACAAGAGCCTCATATTTTGCAATGTTGTTTGTGAATGGAAATGACAGCTTGTATGATTTAGGTATGTAATCCCCTTGTGGAGTGATAAAGATGATTCCCACTCCTAACTCATGTTGTGTGTATGATTCATCAAAGTACATTTTCTAGTGATCTTCCACACTTAAGTTGAAGATAGACTCATTGGGGAACTCTAATACAAGTGGGTTTTCTGAATATATCGGTGGCTCTGCTAGCTGATCTGCAATTTCTTGTCCTTTAATGGCCTTGCATTCCACATACTCAATGTCATGCTCCATCAGGATCATAACCCATTTAGCTATTCACCCTATGAGTGTTGCTTTAGAAAGCAAATACTTAAGGGGGTCTATTTTTGCGATGAGCTTTATCTGATGTGCTAGCATGTAATGTCTAAACTTTTGTGAAACAAACACGACTGCTAAGCAAGCTTTCTCAATGGATGTGTAATTTAGTTCATGCCCCACCATATTTTTTCCGATGTAATAAATAGCTCTCTTTCCCATTTTCATTGTGTTGTGCTAAGAGAGCACCGAGAGCTGCTGTTGTTGCCGATATGTACAGGATCAAGGGTTTGCCTAGAATCGGTGGCATGAGAAATGGAAGTGTGAGCAAGTACTCCTTGATTTTGTTGAATTCCTAATCACATTTCTCATCCCATTTGTATGCTACCCCCTTGTGGAGTACATGAGAATATGGGATAGCCTTGTCTGCTAGTTGTACTATAAATTGGCGGATGGACTGGAGTCTTCCTTGTAAACCCCTTAGTTGCTTGAATTTTTTTGGTGCCTCCATTTCAAGGATTGCTTTGAATTTGGTGAGGTCTACCTTGATTCCTCTCATGGATACAATGTACCCTAGGAGCTTTCCTGATTGTACCCCGAAGACACACTTTTTTGGATTGAGTTGGACCTTGTACTTTTCTAGCCTATCAAAGATGGAGCTTAAAGCTATTATGTGATCTTGAAATTTCTTTGACTTAGCCAATATATCATCCACATAATCTTCCACAGTTTTGTGAATCATATCATGAAATATTAGTGTCATGGCCCTTTGATAGGTAGCTCCTACATTTTTGAACCTTAATGGCATCATATTACAACAATATGTCCCCCATGGATAAGTGAAACCCATTTTGTGCTAGTCATCCTTTGATATCATGATCTGATTGTAGCCTAAGAATCTATCCATTAATGATAGCATCTCATGTCCTACCATCATATCCACAATCATGCCAATATTTGGTAGAGGGAAATCATCCTTGGGACATGCTTTGTTAAGGTCTCTGAAGTCCATGTAGATGTGGATGCCCCTAGTGGGATTTGAAATAGGTACAATATTGGAGACCCACTCTAGATAATCTATCGACTGTATGAACCCTGCATCTAGGAGCTTCTATAATTCCATTTTGACCAATAGTGCTATATGGGGATGGATTTTTCTTAGCTTTTGTGTCACTGGCTTTGCTTCAGGATATACAGCTAGGTGGTGAACCACAACCTCTAGATTAAGGCCAGGCATGTTGGCATTGGTCCATGCAAAGTTTATCTTTCTTTCATTTAGGAATTCCGCTAGAAGTTCTTGTTCTTCTGTCAGCAGTGATTCTGCATAGAAGGTGATATGCGACGTTTCCTCTATCCCCAGGTTGAATGGATTGCACTTCTCCTGATGAATGAAACTAAGGGGAAGATTTAATCCCTCATCCTATGGTGCCTTAGAGAGGTTTTCACCATTGGATACATCCTTTATTTTTACTGTTTTCAAGTCAAAGAGTGCCACAGTGTGGTTTTCACTCAAAGACCTAGAGATTATTCTTAGATTTTCACTTTTGCGAATGAAGGATTCAATCGTTTCCCCATAGTAGGCATGTGTGTCTAGCATGATGTTGAACCTGGCCTTGTGATCCCCGTATTGTCCAATATCCTATAATCCCATGAATTCTAAGAGCATCTCATTATTTTCGAATGTGTCCAAAATTGGTGGTCCTCATTGGTCATAATCAATTAGTTGGGGATAGACTAAGTCTATTTCATGGGTTTGATTGTTTGACTAAAAAGATAGGGTACTAATCATGAGAAGGGAGGAATCCTTGAAAAGCATGGGTAAGGCGGTTATGGGATCCTCATCACTACCTAAATCGATTGTGTCAAAGGTAAAGTTATTTATGACTTGGCCTATGGATACTAGTAATTGAAGGGTGAATGCCAATAGTTGAGGGGGAGTTTTGACCTTTCTAATTGGGGCACCTTTTCCTAGTATGGTCACCTTCGGAGGGGTACATCTGAGGCCAAGATTTTTCATACACTTCTTCAAAATGAGAGGTACCAAAAGACTAGTGTCATTCTGTCCAAGTTTCTTGTTTCTATTATAGCCCATACCAAGCATCATTTGTAATCCTTTGCTACTCTCATCCATGGGAAGATCAGGCGTAAGCCTTTCATCTTGGTACAACAAGCTTGATATGTCTTTTTCATCTACTATCTCTTGACTTAGATCTCCCCAACATTTGAACCTAGAAGGGTCTACTCTAAAGGCTTGGGATGATGTTTTAGTTGGTTAGGATTGCCCATGAGACCTAGGATATTGAGGTAACTCTCCTATTATGAAAGAACTTTTCTTCATTTTATAATCCCCACAACCATTATCTTGGATAATGACTTTGATTTCAGATATATCAGGAATGGTGGGTGTCTTTGTCTCAGAAGTGGAGGCCAAGGTTTCTTGGTCTACATATGAAGTTGTAGGGCCTTCATCATTCTTTGGGACTTGGGGAATTTTATAGTATTTTGCTTCTAGGTTCTTGTAGTAAGCAAAGGGCTCAAGATCACCATGGACCATGACCTCATGATTTTGATATGGGAATTTGACACATTGATGGAAGGTTGATGTGATAGCTTGCATCCCATGGATCCACGGATGCCCTAGGAGAATGTTATAAGGTAAATCAAGGTCAAGGACCTGGCATGTGGTTTCCATGATGACTGGACCTACTTGAATAGGGAGTTGGATAGTGCCCTGAGACACTCTTTCCTGATCATTAGATGCTCTAATTGTGATACCCTTACCCTTTACATTAACATCCTCTGAGAATCCCAAATTCTTTATTAGTTTGAGTGAACAAATATTTAGGCCCGCACCCCCATCCACTAAGAACCTTTTGAATTTTTTTTTATGAACCAAGACATCAAGGTGGAGTGTTTGATTGTGAGATGGCTGGGTGGGGAAGTCCTGATCAAAAAATGTTAGGAGACTTGGGGTAGTGATGTTTCCGACCATAGCTTGGAACTGGTCAACATCAAGATCCATAAAGACAGTGGATGAAGCCAATGCTTCCTCTAGGATTTTTCTATGTGCAAGTGATATCTTCAGCAACTCCATGATGGAGATCTGAGCAAGGGTTCTTTACAACTGGTCTAGGACATTGTAGCCTTTGGGAACAAATTTTGGATTTGAGGTGGATACTCTAGGTGGTTGTGATAACCCAATAATGGTAACTTTTCCACAGTGTGTGGTGACTCCACAATCAACTTTGGCTCCCTTGATGTTAACAACAATGACCCATTCATCTAGGGATGCGACAAAATGATCATACACATGGTTCACATTGGCATACTTGGTATTTCCATGGTTGTTTCCTTTGTTATGATTTGACATTGGATTCGTGTATATCTTTAATTCCAATTTTTTGGCTGGTTGCTCAACATTTATGATCTTATCATCGATGAGGTCTTGGATCAAATTTTTAAGCCTCATGCAACTGGTCGTGCTGTGCCCCTTGATCTTATGAAAATCACAAAAGTGGTTTTCATTGGACCATGGTGGTTTCACTTGGGGCTCTTGATAATTATCATAAGTGGGAATTTTGATGAGATTCTTGTTTACTAGTTTCTTCATGACCAATTCAATTGGTTCCCCAAGGGCTGTGTATTTTGCTTGGGGGCATATTTTTTTGCAGGGGTGGTCCCCCTTGATTATTCAGGTTGTTGAATTGATTATTGGGTGGTTGTTGTGATACCGTGTTGGCTTGGGTGTTGTTTCGATTGTTTCCTTGCGGTTGTTGGTATGATTGCATTTTCTATTTTGGAGCATTGATTATGACCTTAGCATCCACCACACCATCATTGGTGACATTTTTGTTCTTCGCCCACGTGTGAGGTTTTTTGTTATAGCTAGTGGATGGGTTGTTGTCTTGATGTTCTTAATATGTGGGTGTCCCCCCTTTTTCAATAAGGGCTCATTCAATGTTGAGCACCTTGGGGATCAAATGGTCATATGTGGTGATACATTGTATCTTTAGGTGGAATGATAATGTTTTCTCGAGATTGGAAATGATGGTGCAATTTTTTTGTTCCTCTAGCATGGTCCATTTTCTCTTGTTGGCCTTGGATTACCATCGTTGTAGGAAAGAAGCAAACGATTCCCCATTAGCTTGTTCAAGAGAAGATATTTCCTCTAGACTCACATCCATACCTATGTTAAAGGCATGGTTATTTATGAATGCATCTACAATCTCTTGGAACTTTTTGATTCCTAGAGGAAGGTGAGAGAACCATTCCATGGTAGGGCTAGCCAAACTTTGAGGGAATAGTCACATCAGATATGTATCATCGTATGCAACCTCCATGCAATGTACCTGGAATTCTTTGATGTGATCTTCAGGGTTTCTTGTCCCATGATATTTGTTGAATTTTGGGATTTCAAACCCCTTTGGGAATGGTACCATTGTAAGGCTCTTGTCAAATGGATAGGGGCACAATTTCTTGGTGTCTTCATTATTTTCCTTGATTGGAGGTATAACACTTACTACGAGAGCAACTTGATTTGTGCCGTCACATCATTTTGCAAATCAGGAGGTGGAGTGAACGTGTTTTGAGGTGGGGGATTTGTTCGAGTGATGGGTGGAGTGTTGGGTATGTTGGTGGGAGTTTGTTGCAAGATCTATTGTGTGATTAAGGCTTGTTGATATTCCTGCATTTGCTATTGTTCCAACAACGTGTGTTGTTGATTTTGCTACTATTGTGCCAACAACGCTTGTTGTTGTTCTTACTACTACTGTGCTAACAATGCTTGTTATTGGGCTAGTAAGTGGGTTGCTTCTTGTTGCACTTGATACTATTGTAGGGATTTCTGATACACTTGCTACTGAGGAGCTTGGTATTATGCTTGCACTTGCGCTTGCTGAGATTGATATTGGGTATGTGCCTGATCCTGAGCTTATTGGGTAGCTTGTGTAGCCTGGGCACCCTGTGCACTTGTGTGGCTTGTGTAGCTTGAGCTGCTTGTGCAACTTGGGCAGCTTGGGTGGCTTGTTGTTGTAAAAAAGCTTTGGCTTGAGCCTACTATGCTTGTTGCACTTGTTGTGTGGCTTGAGTTGCTTGCACTTGTTGAGCAGCTTGCTATGTAGCTTGAGTTTTTTGTGCTTTTTGAGCTTGATATTGTTGAAGTGCCTTTTGATAGGCTTGTTGAGCTACTTGCAATGTGATGCTATATTGGTTGGCCACGTTTGGTCTTGGTGGCAATGGTGGTGGATTCAAAATGGTGTTTGTTGTTGTGATGAGAGGGATTTGTGTAGTGGATGGTGCGATTGATATGTATGGTCCTTGAGAGACCACGTTTATTGATGGTGTGGTGATTAATTGGGTTTCTTGGATGGTTACCACTCATTGTTACAATATCGATGGCAATATCAGAGGATTTGGTATGATGTTTTGATTTATGACTGGGGGTTATTTTTATTATGTTGATTAATGGTTGGTAAAGGGGTTTCCCTAAACTAAGGAGTGGTGTGGATGTTAATGGAAGTGGTGGAAAGATGGGTGGTGTGTTCCCTTGGGGAAATGATGATGATGAGGGATCAAAGATTCCCCCTTGTACAAATAGCCCACCTTCTCCTTGCGAAGTCATAGGGAGAGAGGTTTGTATGTTAAGAGGATGGGTTGTTGGGGTCATGAAAAGTGAGTGAAACATATGGGTGTAGCGGATTCAATGGGATGGATTGACCCAAGATGGTGTTTGCATCCAAATCTTGGTTGTTAACAAGGGGATGTGTTTGAAGAGCATGAAGCAATGAGCTTCCCTTGTTCAAAATTGGTTGAGTTGGAGAAATGGATGATGTGACTTGTGGGATGGTTTGAGTGATGCTTTGAAATGGAGGTGTGGATGATATCAAGGGAATAATCCCAAAAGGCTTCTCCACAATAGTTCTTATATCAAAATAGAAATGGAGTTTAGCCTCTTCTTTGGCCAACTCTAGCATGTATTAGGAGGGATTAAGTTTCATCATGGCATTGATAATTTTGTGAGTCTCAGGATTTTGGACCATTTCAATAATCTCATCTTGAGTCATCCCTAGAACATTGTTGGTGATGTCCTCCTCTTGGCCACCTTCCTCTTGATGATCTTGTGGAAGTGGAGGAATATTGAGCATGGGATTGCTAGATCCAATGGGATTCATTTTAGGAGTGGTTTGACTCAAGTCACTCGAAGTGGATGTTTCTTTGTTTGTTTGCATGTTCTTCTTGTGTTGATATATAGTTTGGACCATAAAATGAGGATCAATTTTCAGAAATGGGAGGAGAACCTTTAATTCCTTGGATTGATCTAAACTTTAGGTACAAAAAAGAAAGTCTAAGATTTAAGGATCAAGGATGGTGATGAGATAATGAAAGATGGGTGATTGTGGATGATTTGAACCCTTAGGAAACCTTGAAGGAAATACTAAACTTTAGGACTTTTAGATTGATGTTTGATTTGATTTTGGATTTTTATTTTTATTTGGTTTGATTTGATTTTGATTGGATTTTTTTTGGATAATGAACTCATAAACTCTAAGAGGTTGGATGTTTTCCTAGAGTAAACTTGTCCACAAGATGATAATTTAATTGTGTAAAGAAGGATTCATCTACACACACCTAGTCAAACAAGATGATTTTGATTTTTTGGGGGATGGATGAAGGTTTTGATTTTGATCCTAAGAGACTTAGAGAGACTTTGTTTACTAGACCTAGGTGTTGAAGAACATGCTAATACTTCCTATGTGAGATACTCAAGCCTTTGAAAAAGTCTTAGATTTTGACAATAGTAAAATGAATACAAATTTGGATTGTTCCTTGATGCATGTTTGTAAAATTTGAAGGCCAATCTTTCTCTAAATTCATAAAGCATAGACAAACGTTTCTTGCTTTCTTTTTGACTAAGAACTTTGGACTTTGGTTTTCAAATTTTGATCTTTCAAGAAATTATTTGGAAGAGCACATGTGTGGGGTCCAATTGTTTCTTTATCTTTTCTTAATGAGTCATTTTTACCACAAACACTTTCTTGATTAGGTTTTCAAACTAAATGTCTAATGTCCCAATTTCTTCTCATCCCACATAGTCCATTATGTGGAAATCAAGGAAATTAAGGCAATAGTTCCCAAATGTTGACTTTAGTGAGAGAAAATTGAGATGTAAATTCAAATGCTTAGAATCCTATAAGGATAGAATCCCTAGGGAAAGCAATAGCACTTGGATTTTACCAAAGGTATTTTCTTTCTCTAAAGGGTTTGAATTTTGATGATTATGGTTGAATTTTTATTTTTCAATGTTTTAGATCCAAGGAAAGTGTTTTGATTCCAAGAAAATATAGAACCCTATGGATAGTCAAGAGACAATATTTGTTGAATCCCCACTTGGATAAATCTAGTTGTGCTTATTCTTGGTGGATGATTAAAAGCTTGACCACACTAGCTCCCCTCCACGACACTCACTTATATGGGTTAGCTAAGATTTACTACCCATGAAACTCCCATGGAATACTTCTCATCTCTAACAAGAACCACAAAAATGTGGGGCGGCTTCAGAACGACCGTTCTTGCACCAACAAATAGATAAGGATTTGGGATTCTAAACAAATTGGTTCTTAATCAAGGAAATCAGGGACATGGCACCTTGTGAGCATCCAAACAGCCACTAAAAGCTCTAATCAATCCTACTAGGGGCACTTATACTTTTTAAGGTAGTACCCCATTCTGAAAGACACTATACGACTAAGGCCTACATACCATGAGGATTTGACAGTTTAGTCTTATCCATTTGTATACTGGCCCAAGTGAAAAACCGATTGGAATCACCTTCGAGTTCTCCTTTCAGATGTGTCTCTTAGGAAAGCCCCTCTAAGGGTAAACAAAATTGAGAAAGCACATCTGTAGTTCGATTGATCTTTGTTTACATCAGGGTATGTGCGGGATCATGATGGGCCAAAAAGTGGCAATATGATGGGTATGTGGCTGATGACTATTTTTTTACCCAAAATTGATGAAACGAAAAGGGTTTTTAGAGGAGATTCTCAGCTTTGCACCAATATAAATTATTCTTTACTTTAAATTTAATAAGTAATTATTATTCATTTTCTATTCAAATTACGACTAAAGTCCTGATTGATAGGCTAATTGAAAAACATCTCTAGCTTTCAAATGGTCATATTTTTTGAATCCAAAACATTTGTCACATTCTATGCTTCACATAATATAGGATTAAAAAAAGAAAAATTAAATTTCATGAAGTTTTGACTAAGTTAAGGTGGTCAAACATACAAGTTTTTATATTTTTTAAAAAGTTGTAATAAAAAATTCATAATTAATTATTTACTTAGAAAAAAATTACAAAAAAATATGCATCACATTGGGGGATGATTCCTCTACTTATATCTAAAATATTATAAAAAATATTCTCATTTTATTGTGGTTAGGGTGGTCAAACAGACACCTACTTCTTATTTTTTCCCTAAAATTTAAGTACCACTACATTGAAATTTCAAATTTTCACCAAATAGACTTTTTTTTTCTCTAAACAAACCTAGTAGTTAAGAAACTACATTCAATTTGCTACAGATTCTATTCTTACATATTTTGAAATAATATACATAACTTATTCAAATTTTTACATCAAGTTTCCTAAATTTGATTTTTCTAATTTTTTTGCCACTTAAGGGCCTGTTTTTTCCATGATGATCCTGCACATACCCGTCAACAAAGAGAAAACACATGCAATAACTCCACTCACACTAGCAAGCTTTGTTCAATTTTAAGAATCCCAATTGAAGTGTGGAGGAAATATTTTATACAAATTAATATCACCAAAAGACTTTTGATTCTCAAGATAACCGTGAGGCACGAGAGAAGCGCATGTACACCTTTTAAATGATATTACTTTGTACAAAAGATTACAAAGCACAAAAAACACATGTTCATTTTAACCTTCAAAGCAAGAATGGATTCTTTTTAAGCACCAAGATTGAAATGTGAAATTTTCTTGTTCAATTTTAAAACCCCAAAAAAAACTCTAGTAAGTTCCTAAAGTTCTTTTTGATCCCTTTGATTTGTTATTTTTAAGCCCAAATGAAATTTATTGAGTCCTAAAAAGCTTGCAAATGACAAAGTCCTTAGAAATGGGATTATAATTGCTCCTCAAAGTGTTTAAAAACACTTGATACAATAGAATGAAGATGCCATAAGAAGTCTTGCTTTCATTTCCTCCTTCCCTTTGAATCACTCCAACCTACAAAAACTAGTTTAAAACTATAAAAAATAAAGCCAAAAACCAGTTAGAAGTCAAAGGTGACCAAAAATAAAAGGAACATGTTGAGAATAACTTGAAATTTTCCTTTTACCCCACCCTTGTGGCACAATCTATGAAGGTGGCGTAGTTTGAAGGAGGTTAGCGACTCTCTGTGGAGAAATAGTGATCGTGATTGCATCATTGTTTTGCAAAGCGGTGCACTTTGGAGTTTGAGTTCGCCGGGTTGAATGGAAAGACTTACATTGTTGTGGTTTGGAGTTTGACAACATCGCTAAATAGCACTACTAGATTGATAGTGTCATAGTTTGAACTTTGTAGTGGCACAATTTCCTATAGACAGAAAAATTTAAAAAATAGCAAAAAATTTCTTCAAAAAATGTGTTAATTTCTTCAGATTCACCCTCCTTCTAGCGCCAAAATGTGAATGGTGGATCTAGATCTGCATAAAAACAAACAAACAACACAATACTAGTCCATTATGCAAGTTAAAGCCATCATTACCCATAAGATTCATTTGAAACATAAAGAACAAAAAATAACATGAAGAACACAAATAAAAAGCTATTAAATCCTATTCAATGCTCAAACTCTCAATCCCATGGGGGAATTGGTGCTATTTTGATGTGGAAAATAGCTCTTTCCCAATTCCTTGCAAGCTTGAAGATGATCAATGATGCTCCATGATAAAATTTTCCATAACCTAGCTATGAAATTGATGAAAGACTTATGAAAATGGATGAGAATAGATGAAATTGCTCAAAACATGAAGATATTGACTTTTCATAAGTTGTGGATCCAAAATCAATATGAGAGCCTTCTATTTATAAAAGAGAATGATGGAAGAATGAGCCAAAATGATGAATGTGGGATAAAACATCAACCAATAGCAAAATGCCACTTGTCAACATGTGAGTGGATAGAGGTGGAGCACATTTTGATGAATGTACACATTAATGTTATTAGGTGGATATTTGAAATTGAAGAAGTGACATGTTGGAAGGAGAAGAAAGGAGAGTTAATGACACTTGGCTCAAGAAAAAGGACATGTAAGAGGATTTTACTGCCTTGTTGGATGGACAAGTCCTTTGGAGGGAGATTTTCAAATTTGAGGAATATTCCAACTTTGATGCCTTTTTGAATGAAAATAGGAGATTTAATAAATCAAATAAATTGATTTGCTTGCACAAGTTGCAAAATCTAGAGGATTTGAGGGATTAGTGTTAGGATTAATCATGATTTGATTAACTTTAATGGAAATTAGTTGATTTGACACTTTGATTTAGATTTTTGGATTAATTTAAATCAAAATGAGAGGAATAATGATTGATAGATTTAATTAAATAAGGGTTGGATTTATTTAATTAAAATGGAAGATGATGTTAGACTTAAATCAAATAAAGATCAATTTATTTAATTTAAAGGAGATGACATAGAACTTAATTAAATAAAATGAATTATTTAATTAAAAGAGGGACTATAGGATTAATTAAACAAAAATGATATATTTAATTAATAGGAGATAATGATTTAATTAGATAAAATTGATTTATTTGATTAATAGATGAAATGTGATTAATTTAATCAAATAAGGATTATTCAATTAAATGGTTAGTAAAGGAGATGATTTAGGATGAACTAGTTTTAATAAATCAGGATCAGGTGCACGAGATCAATCAATATATTTTACGTGTCTACAATTAGTACAAAAACAACAATATATGACTAAGTAAACTACTAAAAATTGCATATAAATGACTAATTTTGGTCACGTGACCATTAGTAGCTTATTGCCGATCATTTATAACGTGACCAAATTTATGACTAAACTATTTTAGTCATTTATCTAGTCATTGATTTATTCATTGATTTGGTCATTGATTTAGTCATTTATTTAGTAATTTATTTAGTCGTTAATTTATTCATTGATTGTTGTTAACTGGTCATTTATTTATTCATTACTTTATTCATATATTTAGTCATTACTTTAGTCATTGTAGTCATATATTTTGTCATTGTATTCATTTATTTTAGTCATAGTAGTCATTTATTTAGTCATTGTTTAGTCATTTATTTGAGTGAATCAATGATTCAAGTTATAAATCAAATATAACTTAATTAATTCTCAAAAATTTATGCACATAAACTTCAAATATCATAGATATTCAATTTTTTTCTTTGTATTGGATTAACATGAAAAAAAAATACAATCAACAAAAAACTTTATGCATATAAAGCTCAAATATCATAGATATTCAAATGTTTTTTTTGTATTGCATGAAAAAAAAAGAATATACAAATACAAAATAGTTGCATGACCAAAGGAATTACAAACAACATACAACTGCATAAACAAAGACCCAAGAAATATATCCTTCACTGCACTCTTGGTTGCCATGGAAGACAAATGTAAGATATGATACAAATGCTACAAACATTGAAGGGATAAAAGACATGGAAATATATAGTAAATGTAGTTATATTATTTGTAGTGCATATATTGCCTAATTCAAAGCAACCTTGCCCTCCCATTCTAGCCAGAAAACCCTTGAGAGAATATTGGAAGGATTCAAATGAGAAGGATGGAAGCTTCCTATCTAGAAATCTCATTGGTCATGGTCAGATGAAAGTAAAGAGTGCATACTCACCCTCCGATTTAACGAGTTGCAACCTGAAAATAAGATTTCAACGAGGGTTTTATAATATGTTTATTAAAATGAAAATACAAACAAGATCTAATAATGAGGACATTTAGATTTTTACAATATGGCATCCTTTACCTGTTTCAACGGTTCTGTGAGATTTCCCATTACAGATGCTTAAATCGTTAATGATGTAAAAAAAGAAATGAATTTACTTCTATTCCACTTCACATTAGAAGCACTTCATAGAAACTTGAAACCATTAGAAATCAAATATTGAGGAATTATCATTAGTTTTTAACAACCTTTTCCACAATATTTTTGTAGTGGTTTATCCCTCACTTCCTTTCCCATGTTTATGCCACTTTACCTATCGAGAAGTCATGTCATCAAAAGTTATGTATGCTTTGGGGCTTGAGATCGATAATGGTGATGGAATGGATTTCAGTCTTAGATCAAAGTACAACTACAAAATAATTCTTTATCCATTCTTAGAACTATCCTAGAGATGCATAGACCCCTACTTCAAGCTTGAAATATCTCTCTTGATATTCCCTACATCCTCTCGACTTGGCGAATTTCTTCTAGGAATCCATCGAATCCTCATGGGTCACTTTTTTTATATGCTATAAGAGGCTATGAATGATCCATTTTATGAAAAATGACCAATTGAAGGATCTTTGAAATAGATTGGAATTGCAATGAGGAAGATAATAAGGCACATACCAGGAGGTTCAAGATAACTGATCCAGAGACCTCATTGCCTCTCTAAGTTCATTTTCCCTTGCATACATTGTTTTGTGCTTCGATCCATCACTTCAATGATAGGTACATTGATTATTTACATATGCCTAAAATATCATTTCTTAGGGCTGAAATGGCACCAATCAGCCCAATCTAATTACACTGTTTGACCCCTTATAACAAAATTCAACGTACACATCTTGAAGAAACTCAATCTTATCATTTTGAATTAACTCAATACCATCGTCTTCAACTAAAATTTTACTATTTATTAAGCCCACATATACAATGTGTTGATTAACAAAAGTCAAAATGGAGCTCCATACAAATGAAAAGTTGCATTTAGATGTATGGTACCTTGATTCTATTATTTGTTTCTATGTGATGAGTAACATGAAAGCTAAGAAGATTACACTTGGAAATGACAAATATTATTTATGTTATGTATGCACTGTATGTGTCACAAAGAGGAATCTCAAGGAGTAAGAAGTATGTGATGTTTTCATTGTTCTACCATATATAAATAATTTCAACCTCATCAATCTGCTTGTATTGAATATTCAAAAAGTTGATTTATATCCCAATCCTTTTTAACTGAAGGATATCTAGCTAGATTGTTGTGTAATACAAAATGATGAGAGGATGAGATACAATGATGAGAAGAGGAAATAAGATTAATAACAAGAGGTTAGATATCATTGTCTTATTGTCTTGAGTAAGGAAAAATATTTATACTTTGTTTAAAAGATGATGGGTAGCTTCAACCAGATGATTTGTAAAGAGGAAAATAATTTGAGACTATGGATGAAAAGCAATTTGACACATACAATATGTGTAGAATGGTATAAATCCAAAATTTAAGAATCTTTTAGAATTTCATGTCCAAATATATGGATTTTATGAACAAAAATTGGGAGACTAGATAAGAAAAAGATATTCTATTTATTTGAGGTGGCCAACGAGGGAAACCTCTAAACCATTAAAAAACTATAGACTTGATGATTTTATCAAAAAGGAAAAATTTGGAGGGTATTCCTTAGAAGTGGATCTAACAACACTAACATTCCAAGACAAAAAGAGAGGCATACATCTTTCAACATGCATGAGTGAGGGGAAAACTTCATACTAAAGGGTGGAACAAAAAATTGGACCCCCAAGTATGTGTAGGCTTCAATGTGACTCTAGAAGTTCCCCTTAGTAGAAAAAATAGAATTTGGAGAGAACACTTGGAGATGACCAAAAGCTATTGAAGTTCACAAAAATAAGAAAGGGTGTCAAATTGTCATTGTAAGCCCTCTACAAAGTGTGAGGAGGACAAAATCATAACCAAAAAGATGATGGTTATAACCACCTCTTGTAAGATACAACCATCATCTAAATGGGTTTGTCATCAAAGAAATAATTTTGACTCATCAATGTAAATGTTGAATAGGGTTGATGAGAAAGGAAAAATTTGCTTGACCTAATCATACTATTAACTATTCAAAAAGTCAGAGAGGTCATGAAAACTACGAAACTACCTAAAATTGGTAATCAAGGAGTTTGGGATGCAAATATCTCTCAACTTCTAGAAAATCAAGTATGTTGGAATTGTGTCAAAGTCCTTTTTAAAGTCAACAAAACATAAAAATACTTTGGAAGACTTGTGATGAGCATCCACAATAATAGCTTAGTGTGTAAAGATGTGATCAATAGTCTCGTAGTATTTCTTGAAGCCTACCCATCCCTTTACTCTAACATTATTCCTTTCCAAGTACCCCAAGAATGGCATGTCCAACGCTATGGCATAATGTTCAGAAAAAGTATACCCAATCATAATGATCATATAGTTGCCAAGGATAAAGTGATCCTCAGGCTTATGAATAGGCTGAATGATGTGTTAAGACCATGATTGAGGAAAAATTGAACTCACCAGTTTATCAAAGAGCATGGCAAGGGGAAAGGCAAGGGAATCCACGTTATATTTGATGAATTCAGCTTGGAGACCTTCATAATCAGCTACTTTATTGGTGCAAACCTTGAAAAAGTTCTCTTGGAAAAAAAATAGAGAAGACAGAGGATGAAGGAATGTGGGTAGGTAGCAACAACATGTTGACCAAGAACATCATAGAGGTAAATTACATAGGAGACCCATGCAACAAAGGTGATGTTAGAAATAGTCTCCAGAGAAGATACGCCATTGAAAAACATAAAGCTTGTTTGATTGAAAATAACGAATTGAATACAAGGATATTTTTGCACCAATAACAAAGATATAAACCATCAAACCTGTGCTCTTGCTTGTAGCACAATTTAGATGGAATATTTGAAAAATGGATGTGAAAAGTGTGTTTCTAAATGGGAAACTCCAAGAGGATTTGTAAATGAAACAACCTAAAATGATTCAAAGTTCAAGGAAAAGAACATAAATGTATTGATTGATAAAGTCATGGTGCAAGTTGAAGCAATCACCTCATGTATGCGTACATCAGAATTAATGAACATCGCAACAATTTTTTTTTTATCAAAGCCTTTCAGATTATGTGTATATCCAAAGTGAACATGGAGAGATTGTCATCCTAATCATGTATATTAAATAACTTTTTATCTCTAGGAGTATTGAAGAACTAATTCTAGTTAGTTGTGAAGCAAAATTTGCATGAATCTTTCAAGATGACAGATCTTAGATTACTACATTTTCCTTGGTCTATAGGTAGGGAAAATAAAGAATTATGTTATTCTTTCTCAAAAAAAGTATGCCAAGGGATTGATTGAAAAACTTAGGATAATGAATTTTTTAAAAAATGCAACACTCATGGAACCTCAACTACAAATTTCTAGATATGGCACGTCTAAAAAATAAATAAATCTCTCTACAAACAATTATTAAGGAATCTCATTTATCTTACACATAACTATCAAGATCTAGGATATTCTATAACCATCTCACTTGGCTCACAGAAAAATATAAACAAACGCACTGGAAAGCTACTAAAAGGGTGTTGAGATATTTGCTTGATATTTAGAAACTATGGATTAATGTTCAAGAAGAAAGAAAACTTATACTTGACTAGTTACTCAGATGTTGATTGGGCAAGCTCCCATAATGATTGAAAGTTAATAAGAAGTGATGGTTTCAACATGGGCTTAAAAGCTCCCATAATGATTGAAAGTTGACAAAAAGGTATGGTTTCAACATGGGCATAAGGGCAAGTTCCAAGGCATGTAAGAAGCATATGACTATAGTTATTTCTTCCACTAAAGTGGAGTACAAAGTAGCATAGGGAGGCATCTAAAAATCAATTTGAATTCATGGAATCTTGGCTAACATGGGTATCTCTTCCAGGCAATATAGACCGAATTTTAAAGATGGTGAAGAACTCTTTTATGCGTAAGTAATCCAAAAAAATTGAGGTTCATTGGTGTAAATTAATGAAATATAGATGCTATTAAATTCCTCTCAAGATCAAATTGAGTGGATAGATTACAAAATTATTGTCTCACATCAAATTTGTATAGTTATGAACTTAACTTTTTTCAACCAACAATACATACAAATTAGATATTAAGAGGGGTGTTGAAATGTTATAATGTCCAATCAAATATTGTTGCCAATTAAGGTGTGAGTAGTTGGTTATGTGAATAATCTACACCCAAATTGATTGACTTAGGGCCTACATCAGATATTAACTAGGAAAATCAATCTGAGCATTCAAACAATGTATGTTTTATCAAATATAATGAAATAAAACCTATGAGCTAGAAAGAGAAAATCCATATGTTGTAGAAGCCATAGATTGCTTTAAAAAATAGAGTGAAAAATCAAAGGAAACAATAGTTCCATAGCTTTGCAAATAGATAAAAAAGAAGTATACAAACACAAATGGACAAATAAATTAGGCTCAACAATTATGCATATACATTTCCCCACTATTTTTTGTTGGTTTCCCCGCTGCTATTGGTTTCAGCTCCTCCAAACTCTTCCTCGGTGGTATTGACCTTTCACTTCTTTGATTTGGTGAGCTACAACCTAAAAATAAGGTTTTGACAAGGGTTTTAGAGTCTCTTTATTAAAATGATAACTACGACCAAGATCCTGATAATGAGCACGTTTAGGTTTTAACATTACATCTTCCTTTACACCACGTAGTGAAGTATTCACCTATCCCATTAAGCAAAGGAAAAAAAATGAGAATAAGGTATGAAACAACATAGCTATTGTCACCCTCATTCTCTCCTACCTGGTTTTCATCAAAGAATATGATGGAAAAATAAATAAATACAAAAGAAAAAGATATATCTGAAAGCATCAAGCCTGAAATACTCATCTTCGAGTAAGCAAACTTCCTAAAATATTACTAATATTGAGCACATTTAGGTTTTATCATTCAGGCATCCTGTTACCTCCATTTTTTGCTGGTTTCCTGCCACTATTGGTTTGGCTCCTCCAAACTCTTCCTCATTGGTATTGACCTTTCACTTCTCCGATTTGGCAAGTTGCAACTTGAAAATAAGGTTTGACGAGGGTTTTTATTAAAATGAAAATTTTGGCCAAGATTTGGTGGAATCTATTTATTAAAATGAAAATTATTTGCATGCCCATTGTGCTAGCCCATTATGGATTTTCCTGCTAAAAAAATTCAAAATGGACTCTAGATTAAATAAATTACAATATAAATCTACAGTTTTTATACAATAAATATTATTAAATATATTATAATATTATATAACATTATAATTTTATATTATATAATATCATAATCGTATATTATATAATATTATATTATTATATACTATATTATATAACTATCATATTATATTATAATATATTATAATATAATATATTATATAATATCATATTATATTATATTGTATTGAAATATAATTGTAGACATCCAAATTTGACCACTTCCATATGGTCAAAGACGTCTCCTTATTCATCCCTTTACTCATCTACTTCATCCTCCTTGTCGGTATTAATTAAATCATTCATTTAATTAATATTTCATGTCCTACATAAGATTCCTAAAGTATTTAATTTAATAAATACTTTTACCCTCTTTCCCCTCTAAATTAAATAAATATACCACTTTATTTAATTTAGTCATATAACCTCTTGGAATTTAAATTAATTTTTAATTCCTCACTTTCTCTCTCATTGTCACATCCTCCAACTTTTGCAAGTTGGTCTCTAATTCCCCTTAATCATCTAATCCTCTTCTAATCATAATTAATTTATGGTTAGGATGTGCACACCCCTAATCATCATTAGGGTCACATCCTCCATAATCTCCCACTTGTAGCACTAGTAGAATTTGGCAAATAAATGACTACGTGACTACAAATTTTAGTCACATGACTAAAACTTTTAGTCATGTGACTAACACTAGTAGAATTTGGCAAATAAATGACTAATTTGATCATCATAACTGACTAATTTGGTCATCGGGGAAAATCACAACTAAATAATTGGTCAGACAAATAAAAATGACTAATATCAGACAAATAAAAATGACTAAATAAATGACTATTACTCCTCTATTCTTTTTTCTTTCGAATTTGATCATAATCCATAGAGCTTAAGCCCCCCTCATGGGATCTCTACCTAAGTGGGCCATTTGGCCGCCTAGGTTGCTTGGTGCACCAAAAATACCTATTGTGTGGAAGGCATTTCCTCTCGGTGCAGTCTTAAGGCCTTCACATATTTTATTAAAAAATTTAACATTTACATTCTTTAACTTTTATTACTCATTATGTTAATGAATCATTAATGTTTTTAACTATGATTTGAAGCTAGTTTGATTTTCTTGTTGTGTTAGCATGTCAAATGTATCAAAGAGAAATTGTGGTCAATTTCACTAATAAATTATGATTTAAACAATCTAATTGCATTTTGAGGGCTATCTTGTAGACACATACATTTTAAAAGGTCAAGTAGTTATTTCTAGAAGAAATTAGATTCAATTTACATGGATTGTAGAAACTTAATGTCTGTAAAAGTAATTATTTCTAGAAGCAATGCCTTAAAAACGTAAGGTCAAGTAGTTATTTCTAGAAGCAATTAGATTCAACTTACATGGATTGTAGAAACGTAATGGTCGATTCTACTGAAAACGAAGATTTTTCCCTTAAAAAGAGAATATTTTGCCCTAAAAATGAAGATTAATTCACTTCTATCTTTGCTTGCTGATATAATCAACCATCTTAATAATGCGAAATAAAAATAACAATGATCGCTTTTGGCACTACTACATACAAAGGAGATTTAAAACATTAATTTAAGGCAAAATATTAATTTTTTCTTAAATATATATTTTATATTTAAATTATATTTTTAATTTTCTAATTGTCTTAAATTAAGACAATAAAAAAAATACCTTTCTAAAATAAAAAAAATTATTTCCCTCCCCTCAATTCATTTTCCCTCCCTTTCAACATGCATTTCTTTTCCCTTACCCCTGTGTATACTCGTTTATGGCTGCAGATTTTGATAAAAAATCATGATCACTGTTAGGAAGGGATAGTCACACATTTAGAAGGGCATGGCCTCCCTCCTCATGGTTGTCCAAGGTCGAAGGTCAAATCTGGCATGTTGGGCTGAAGGAAAACCATATTTGAGTTATAGTTTCCCATGGAAACATCTTTAGTTAGGGTTTCCCTTGAAGTGGAAAGGTGAGAAAAGCTTTTGAGTTGTGCCATGAAATTAAGCTCCTACAATTTTAAACAATTCTCCAAGTATTTTCAATGTAAGTTCTGCTGTGAGTGTTTTTCCTATATTGTTTTTCTTGTAGGTATGCTGAACAAGTGTTGTTTGTGTTACAGAGGCCTTCAAATTCCAAGAAGCGGAGGGCGGTTGTGCATGCTTCAAATCCCTGCTCCAGGTTAGTAATAGAGGAAGGGTATTTTAATATTTTATGGGCTTGCCTATTTAAAAAAAAAATTAATGGGTGAAAGGTATCTTCAGGATCGTTTATATCATTTTTTGGCTATATTTTCAATATCTCCAATACCAATTTCTGGATGTATATATTTCTTTTCTTCTTGTGTTTGGTGGTTTTCTACGTCTGAAATGTGCATTATCTTTTCTTGTGATTGTCGAGTCTCCTAAATCTGACTTTTGTGTAAGTAGGATTCCAGATTTAAAACAAAACTCTTTCACCTTGATTCAAGATTCAATTTAGAAATTTATGAGTATCCATGTGATCGTATCTAAAAAAAATTTGTTTAGTAAATTTCCCTGCAATTGAGTATAAGGGGCATCACTTTTTTTGTCAAATCATTTTTGGAACTTATGCTTTGTCTTGTCTATTGGGTACGACAAAGGGTTTGATAAGAGTTGGATGTTGTATTTTGCTCCAATTTCAACTCTTATCAAATTTCTTGGGGATTTGAACACAGAGTTGGATATCATATTTTGTATCCCTTGTTTTCTAGAAATCAATTTTATCCTTTAGGACTTTAAGAACATAGGTTTTCCATTTGAGTGTTTGAAATGATTAGATTTTCATGTTTGCACAAATTTGAATGGTAGAATAGTACATTTAAATGTAGCGCTCCATTGACTAACTTAGAACCTGTAGTGCCCCTCTGTGTTGGTCATTCTTGATGTTCTAGTAAGATGTTGTTAGGTGGTCATGTCTTTTTAGTCTGTCAAAAGTGTTCATTGGTGTATTAGTGTTTGTGTTATCAAATATTTTATTCGACCTTGTGCAATTAATTAATTAAATTAGAATTCCTTATGAGGTAATTTAAATAAAATTAAAACTTAAAGTAATAGTATAATGTTAAGTCACTAATAAATAATTAGAGTTAAATTGTCTAGATAGAAGATTGTTTTAAATTATAGTTGGCAAATTATCATTTTGGGAGATAATTGTTTAATTACGAAGATAAGGGGATTTTAATAGGACATGAGAAGATAAGTTTGAAACTGTTGTTAAAACAAAATGAAAATAGAAAAAGATGGAGATAAGATAATGGTTTCAATAAAGTAATTTAAAATAGAAAGTAATTTATTTGAGTAAGATTTTGCTAACTAATAAAATAAAATAAAATAAAATAAAAAAACAAAAAAAAACAAAAGACAAATTCGAGCCATGCAGGGCTTCAAACGAATTTTGAATTAGAAACAGACTAGTTTGTTAGTTTTTTCTTTCTAAAAATTATCCAGCCTTTGCTAGCTTTATAGAGTTAGTTTTGTATCAAAAAAAAAAAGGGGGGATTGGATCCATGGCTGGAGGGGGTTTTTAGAGGCGCTGCAGAATTTCTTTAAGCACAGAGAAAGGGATGGAAGACTATGCGTCAGGAAGATGTGGGACACGGTGAAGAATCATGGATGTGAGGCTGAAGCATTACTAAGGAAGGGTTGAAGAAGCCAGTCGAGGAGTTATAAAATAGCCAGGTATGCTTGCATGCAATGTTTGGTACCATGCTCCAATGTCTTCGTGATTGAGATGAAGAATCAAAATGTAGACAAAATTTTAGTATTGGATGTCTAAGACATTCGGCTCTTTAGTATTTTCCGAACATATTTCCTTCATAGGGTATCCTACCACACCTTTATTGGACACAACGCACTTTCCCCCACCCTTGTTTCTATTTTCTTGCTTGAATGAAATCATGCCATCCTCCTTGTTTGCAATGTTTGACTGAAGATGGGAACTTGTTAAAAGGCCGCGACCTCCCTCTGTAGAATTCATGGACTTTAGGAGTTTGAAATCTGATGCATGGCGTGGGAGTTCATAGTATGGTTTCCCATTTGTTTGGTAGGCCTATCGCTCATCGTAGAATTTTAATTATTCTTTTCTCTTAATGGACGCTGCTTGAGTTTCTTTTCCCATTTCTATAAGCTTGAAGTATGCATTTCAATCTTTTTTTTTTAACACGTTTCTGTACTTAGCTCTTTATGTGAATCTAAAACCATACACATTCATTTTGAGGTCATCTTGTTCGATGAAGTTAACTGATATGAGTAAGACTTAGTCCCACCTTTCTGAACTTATTCATATCCAGCTAATTTTTCCCTCTCTTCAACAATAGTTAAACTATCAAAGTATTGACTTTGTGACATTCACCTTTTGAAAGGCACCCTTGATTTCCTTGCCAATTAAGTTCATCATTCCATAATAAGCCTGCCCCATTCTAAGACCAGTCCAAAAGGAAGTTCAAGATTTAAATAACCCCCTTGATTCTGTTGCAGCTGCAGTATTTGAACTAAAATAATGTCTTGGTTTAAATAAGTTCTTTGATTCCATTCGCAACCTGACACAGCGGCAACACTTGAACATGGTAAGGTGTATAGACTTAATTAACCTCCCTGATTCTATCAGAACCTCTCACTGTTGCAACACTTGAAAATAGAATGTTGATGAGGTTAAAATAATCGCTCTATATCCATTGTCATGTTGTCTCAGCCGCAATACTTGAGCATAATAGGAAATTTCAAAGGTTTAAATAATCTCTCTGATTTCTCTTTTTCAAACTATCTCAGTGGATGGCTTGGAAGAGCCATGTCTTTCTCTGTACCAATGTGCCTCCAGCCAATCTTCCTGTGGTTTTCTCATATTGTTTCCTTGCAAGTTCTACCTGGTGTTGCGGTGTTGCTCCTCCTAAGTCATCTCCTGATTATGAAATCGTATGGTTGCCTGAGAGATGCCTGATTCTCCTTCATTTACCTCAGCCTCAGCTTTTATGTTTCACTCCCTCGTCCTCATCATAGATGTTAAATAAGTATGAAATTCCAACTTATACTTTGGAGCTAACCTTAGTCGCATTCTTTGGCCCGTTATCCTTAATAACCTTCGTGTCAGCTTGGGGCAATGACTGGTTTTGTTGAGACATCACTTTCTATCATTGTCCTCTGTCTCTCTCCTGGCTGGTTGCCTTTTATTATGCTATGATATTTTGGAAACAATGCCTCTGTTATAATATATACATGTATTGGTATCTTAGTTATTAAAATAATAATAATAATAATAATAATTTAAGTTTTATGTTTATTTAGTTGCGTAGATAAGTATAATGGAAAGTTAATAGAGAAAAAGGAGTTGTTTGTATGTAGAAATTGATGATAATGGATTAGATTAATATTTATTTGTAGATTATTTTTTTCTCTTAATTATTTAATGAGGGATTTGTAAAAACCATTAAGTAGTTCAGTTACTAGGAATGGGTGTTATTTTAATTAATTATGAAGTGTGAAGATTAGATTTATCAAGTTAGAGGCTTTAACTAAAAATTATTACTTCTAATATTGAGTATTGACAATTAAAAGCTGATCTAAAAGTGGACTTAAGACAATAGGAAAAAGTTAGCAATTATATCTTTTAAGAGTAGAAACGAGTAAAATGTATATAAGTATGTTTATCACATTTAGAATTCAATCTACAACTATTGATAATCATAGACTTGAATTCCTTGGTAGAGTAAGGGGATAAAGATTTATTTGTTTTCGATAATCGAGAGATGTGATTAAGTAAATTGGATTAGATGATTGTTTCTTAAATCTAGAATGTCAATCTCTTTTAGAATTATTTACATGTAGAGTCTCCACGAAATTAGTTATTGTATAATTGTTAAAGATTGAATTGTGATTTTAAAATTGTGATATAAATTATTATTGTTGTTGTGATTTTTGTTTAAGTTGTAATGGTTAAGTATTGTAGTAAACTCTATTTGACTTCATTATGGAAGTGTTATAAACTTGAATCAACGAAATAAATTTCTCCTTGAATTGAATTTTCATTCTTAATTATTTCTTTTAAATTGTTAATTAAGTGGATCGCTTTATGACAGTTCGAGTTCCTTATAAATGAAGTGCTTTGATGGATAGTTGTTTAGAACCTTGAGATTTTAATTGATTGGTTTGCTGAGTATGTTGTTTTCCTTTTAATTGAAAGTGTGAATAGATAGTTGTTGTCGTTGTCATGTTGCTGTCCTTCTGAAGCTGATTTACGTACCACTATAAGGGGGTTCTTGCGAGGAGAAAATTGAGGTCTCCCGTGGAATGCCTAGTTGGTAGCTTTTGGATGTTGAGTGATTATTATTGAATTAAAGGTTGTTTTTCTTTTGTGGATCTCTTTTTTTTGAAGTGACACCATTGTTGAATTGTGGATGGGGTTTGATGAAATTTTCTTTGTGTGGCTTTTCTAAGTTGATCTCATACTTGAGGGAAATATTATTCTTGTGTCGAAATTATTGGGAAAAGCTCTTGTTGCTTCATTTTACCCTTGTTTGTGGATTGTCGTTCTTTTGGCTTCTAGAGGCTTGAGATTATGGTCAGTTGATATTCTCTCTTTATGTGCCCTTGATGTGGCAAGTTTTTTGATATCATGATTTTAAAAGGGTTGTACATGAATTGTTGAGACTTTGATTATGTGTTCATAGCGAGATGGTTAATGCCTCGCGTGGGTTGGTCTTGAGAGTGTTTGCTTTATTTGTTACGGTACAACCCTTGCGTAGTTTGGTTTATGTTAGGGGTCGTAGGGAGAGTGGCTCTTCGTGGGCGTCGGCGCCTCGGCATGAGGAAGGGCTCAGGATAACCCACGAAAGAGTAATTAAACAAGTGATAACCTAAACAATAGAATTTAGGGGGATGGGTAGTAAAACACAAAAGATAATTAAAACTGGATTCCTCGTCTATGCATTTGGGCTACCATAGACTAGTGATAGACTGAGAAGGCCGTGGTCGGAAAAGTCGTAGTCTCATCTTCATGAGAGATTATCGGCTCCGCATTAGCTACCCTATGGTGTCGGCGCCTCAGTTGGAGGAAGGGCCAGTAGAATCCCATGAGAGCTATGCGATGACACTCTCCACTAGACACCCTTGTTCTTATTTCTTGTCGCCTCTGGATATTGTAATCTTTATGTTGTTTCAGACTCTTGTGAAAATGATTTATGAATGTTCTTTGGTGACTTGTTTAATTGTTATTGCTTGGGTTAAATGTGATGAGTTTCATAGCTTTATTTGATTTTATTGACTCATGAATGTTGTTGATTATGTCATTGTAATCTTTGAGTTTTATGATACCTTTGTATGATGTTGAGTCTTGTGGTTCCCTGTTTGGATGTTCTTGGTTGAGGTCTCTTCTTGTCAGCTCCTTAGCACGGGGGGTGGGTCTTCGGACCCACGTGGTCGGGTGGAATGTGCTAAGCACCCCATTGGGTCCCCAGTCGAGGATCGAGAGGTGCAGATTGGTGCTTTTGCGGCGACTCCAGAGTTGTATCCATATTGGAGCCAATTAGGATATTGTGTATTCATATGTTCTTTTGTATCATGTCATCTTGATTTTATGGTTTCCGTTCATATTTGGAAACACTTTTGTATCCTTGTACCTCTTGAACATTGTACTGTAATGTATCGTTAAACCTTGTGTAAATATTGGCCATGGTAGTTGTTATTCAATGTGTTGAGTTAATCATGTATATGTTGTATTTATGTACACAAATGGTTTCTTATCATTGATATATCATGTATGTGTTACATTTATTAATGTTTACTTTGTTATGGATTATATTCTTGGCTTTTATTCTTTATTGTCATTGTGTGGATCTAAGTCTCGTAATGACTCCTCGTGTACCCCAAGGGATGTATGTGTTAGTAAATCTACTTAAATGCAATTCATGTTATGACTTAATGTGTATTTCATGTATGTTATGTTAAGTTTAAAAAAAAATTGTGCAGTAATTATTGTTTAATTGTCCTTTGGGGTTCGCACGACGGGGGGTTACAGAACCGACACCTTTGAAATTCCTCTAAAAATCGTAAGATAGTTATTTGCATATTAATTTGGGCCATGTGGTTGTGATGGCATAAGATAGGTATTTGTATGTTAAATCAATCCTGTGATTATATTTTCTCTCTTGATTTTTTAGTATGTAAAAGGCCTTCTATAAAAGGGCCCCTGTTCTAATATAAACTAGCTCGTTCAAAAGTTGGAAGAGTGATAGTTGTAGCTTCTTCCAAATTAATTTATTAAATGATCTTGACAGAGCAAACTAGAAACTAGAAACTGTAATTGGCATGGCAGATTAAATCAGGCTCCTGAAGGTCATATCTAATGAGATATGTAAACTGATTAAAACATGAATTTTTCATAAATAATCAATAAAGTTGCCATAACAACAAGGGGGTCCATATTTGAAGGTTTACAACTGCTTACAATCATTGAATATCCAAATTTCCCATTACACTATTATTCTACATGATTCTATGATTACAACTTTTAGGAAAACATTGTGGTGTATCTTGGAGAAACATTTTTGGTGTATCTTCTGATGAATCTAATGGAAAAGGCATTAAGGCTGGTGAGGTTCTGAAGAAAGATACTTGCAGCTTCATCAAACAAGCTAAATGGGTTTGATAGAGCAGGCTAAAAGTTGTGATTGGCTTTAATAGATTAAGGGTGTTGAATATCAAACCTAATGAGAAAGTAAACCGATTACAATATAATTCTCTTATACATAATTAGTAAAGTCACTGTAATTACAAGGTGGCCCATGGTTGAAATTCAAAAACTACTTACAATCATGGAATACCATAATTTCCTATAGAATGCTATATTACACAATTCTATGATTACTTTTAAGGTGAATATTGTGATATATTTTAAGATGAATCTTTTGGTGATCTTCCTAGCCAAAGCCCAAAGGTTAGTTGCTGGAAACTCCATAATTAATTAAAGAAATCTAAGGACTTAATCATAGTAAAGGATACATATAGGTGACCATGCAGTCTGCCCTAGAGTTCCCCATGTTGTCATGGGAAGCACTGTCAAAATTGATCTTCAGATAACTCCTCGGGGGGTGGGTATCTAGATGGTGTCCTATTCTTGGTACAAACTATGAAATTTATCAATATTTTTGAACCTTTATGTTGGCTATCAAGTAGTAACTGGATACAATTCATTAAAGGTTTTTCTGAGACCTTTTATCTTGTTCAACTATGTCTGCTCCAAATGGACATGGGGTTTCAAGCTCTGGATTTCCTCAAGTTAAGTTGAATGAGCGCATTCTTTCATCAATGACTTAACAATTTGTTGCAGCACATCCATGGCATGACCTTGAAATTGGTGAGTACTAAATTAAAATAGTATGATTCTGTTCATAAAATATTCATTATATTTTATTTTTTATGAAGCTTGAAGTTACATGGATTTTTGTGGAGAGAAGACATCAAATCTAACTCTTTTGTACAACATTTGGTAATTTAACTCTGAGGTCCTCTTTAATGAGCTTGAATGTCTCTTGATTTAACTTCAATAGTTTGAGTTTTTTTTCAGGAGTAACCTTTAGCTGTAATTTTTTAACTTTTTCTAGTTAGATGCATGACATAAATTATTCAACTTGGTTGAAATGAATTTCTATAATAATCAAACTAGCTATGTCATTGCCCTAAGATATGGTTGGATATATAATATTTTCAAAATTCTCATATCAGTATGCACTCAAGTGCTCCTGCATATACTGATAATTGAATGAGAAATTAGCATGCATTCTACTTACTATTTGATATGTTAAAAACTGGATCACAAATGAACCTTATTTACTTGAAGGAAACGATTATGTGGCTTCCCAGGAAGTAAGGATTGGTTTATAGAGATCTTTTACCATGTTAGATTAGACTATGAGAAATCATAGTTGAAATTTTTATGAGTTTTTCTGGGGTGATGGAATATTAATGACATTTTGGTGCCATAATGGTCTCTATAGTGGTGTGCCAAGAATGCAAAATCATTATTTTTTTTTGCTTTTGACATTTGTTCGTAATGCCATGCTTAAGCTGGTTTTGTTTTAAAGTGAGAACAGGACTTGGCCTTATCAAGACGTAAATAATGTGAATAATGTATCTTAGGACTTATTTGGAAAGTATGCAAGGATGAAATGTTCCTGAAAAAGTTAATTTTGACCACTATAGCATAGGATGATTTGCTATATATATATATATAAATGTAAAATCCTTTGAAGGTGGGTGATTATGGTATCCAGTTTAAAGTTTTTATTATGTGAATGGAGTAACTGTTTCCCTCTAAAATAGCTCTACAAAAAATGGAAATCAAATCTTACAAGTGTCTTCACAAAATGTCTAAGGGATACCTTTTCAAATTGTTCAACATTCCTAGTAGCTATAGATACATGTGTAGTAGCTATAGATCTGATAATCAGGGAAATCAATGAAAATCAACAAGATGGTTTATGCAGACATTTTGGAAACTCAAATCATCTGAGTTATTTCTTGTAGCTGCCTGATGTGTTAGGTTTCCCTTTACTAGGTGGTCCCTTTTTTTGAATTTTGTTGCAGTTCATTATTAGAGATATTTTGGTCATGTGGATTTTTGGGCAGGAGTTTTTGGGTAGGAATGATGTGGAATGGAATATGACTTTTATGATTTGGGTTGTGGGTTCTATGCCTTTTCCTTGTGGGGTATGTTTCCATGCTGCCCCATTATTGAACTGAAGATTCTCTATAGTTTATTTCATATATTTGTCATTAAAATGTACTTAAGGTGATTTCTGCCCATTAAAAAGGTGAATGAACAGTCATGGTCAAGAGTTTTTGATTTGGAAGTATTGAAAAAATTTGCTTGGGAATATCTATTAGAGTTTCAGGCAGTATTCTTTACTGTTGTACACATTGTGGAGTGGTCATACTTTTGTTATTTTGTCGAATAAACACATTCAAAGTTTTTTTGTTCCAACTGATGAATCATAATATACTTTCTTTGTTCTAATAAAGTAGTGTTCTTCTGATATTTCTTTTGACATGTGAGATTGTGTGGCTCACTTGCAGGACCAAGAGCTCCTTCAGTTTTCAATTGTGTGAGTCCATTTCTACCAAAAGTCATTCTTATCTCAATATCATCATTCATGTAAATTTGTGGTAGAGTAAAATCATTTTCCTTTTCCAAAGAACTTGTGAAGGACATGTGTACACAACAGTCCAGAGGATCTTTGAGTTCTTCATGTTTCCTCAGGCTATGAAATTCCTTATATCCAAATTCAATGCATGGTATCAAATTGCTATGAAATCAAATAATCTATTTTTATGTATAAAGATTAGCTGAGAATTTTAAATTTAGTTTTAATTTACCTTGATTTTCTTTGTGGTCTGGTGTGAAATTGTATTTTTCATCGTCACAATTCTGGAAGTTTAGGTTAAAAGAGGAATTATGTTTATTTTACACATTCTAATTGAGTATTCATTAAGAAAACTTTAGGAGCAAGCTAAGTAGCACATATAATCTGGACTGTGATATCAAGGGGTTGGTGTGTCATGTTATACTTATAATCCCATTGTCAACATTTAGTATGCATCTCAATTGAATTTAGCCTTTACTTAGGAATTCTTCTTAAGGACAATCTTATCCATACTAAAGTATCAGCCTAACATATAAAATCTTGATGCTTACATAAAGGAATGCATAAATTTATTTTCTAGTTATATTTGGATTGATGGTTATGTTACTGTCTTTTGCTTTTTGGCTTTCTACTCTGAAATTCTAATTTAAAAAAAAGCTAGCTATCACTTAGCTGTTACTTTTTTGTGTTAAAGACTTCACTATTAGCCATGCAGCTGCAATGGCATATATCTAAGGCCTTGAAGGTGCTCTTTGTGCAGGTTGTGGAGATTTCAAAGGGCAGAAAGGTCAAGTATGAGCTTGACAAGAAAACTGGACTCATAAAGGTAAAAGTTAACAGATATAAGAAAGGCTATTCATCGCACTTGTAAGGCATTTAGAAAGCACCTTATGGAATGATCTCTTCAAAAATTGACATCTTTATAAATTTATAATAGTTAAAAACATCAGATTTTCAGATTCCACAGTGTTCAATTATGAATTATATTGTTTCTGGATTCACTGTGTATAATTGTTTTGCATCAGCATTTCAGATCACACTCTATGATCCATCATTAGGATGATAGAGAGCAGCTGAAGGAGAAAAGTGAATCTAGAAACTATATACATTGATCTTTATAATAGTTTAAGCAAAATAGCATGAAACCTATCATTGGCTACTTTAAAAGCATCTTTTTTATTTTGTGAAGGAGTTATTGCAAGTTCTATTTTCTTTTTTGGCTAATATATTTGTTAGAATCCAGATTGACCATGTTTTGTACTCATCAGTTGTGTATCCTCACAACTATAGTTTTATCCCTCACACTATATGTGAAGATAGTGATCCCATGGATGTGCTAGTCTTGATATAGGTAGATTAATCTAGGCATGATTTTTGTTGGCAATATTTTTGAATAGTAGTTTGCTTAATCGTTGCATTGTATATTTTGGTTATGTGCTACTGATTGTAAATATTCATGTGTAGGAACCAATGCTACCAGGTTGTTTTCTTAGAGCCAGGGCTATTGGGTTGATGCCTATGATTGATCAGGTATTATTTTGTTATCAGCTATACATAAATGGTACTGTGCAGATTGCATTGTAGAGGAAGATATGCTTGGCCCTCTTTCAAGAACTCTATATCTATTAATAAAGCATTTTAACTTTATGCATTATTTGATCTATGGTTTTGATGCTCCATCTGACCTATTAGTATCCATTCTGTTGGTGAGGTTCCTCAAAGATTAAGTTGGTTTTGACATCAGTTATGTACATGTAATTGACAATTTAGGGATAAACATGCCATTTCTTTCTTACTTTTTGAAACATTCTACTAAACTTATCTTGAACCGTGGAAACATTTTCTTTCCATAAGATTTGTACATGTACTAGAAATACTTTATTGTGAACACATACATCCATTTTTCCTGCAGGTCATAGCTAATCTGATTTAAGGGAATTAAAGATGTTCTATACATTGGTTCAACATTTTCCCAAAGCAAAGTATATTATAAGAAAAGGAAATAGACATAGTCACATGTGTTCCACTCTTGCAAATTTACAATTTTTAGAAGGTATGACTCTGTGAAGACCATGGTATACTTAGATAGCCCAAAGGGGAAATCTAACCATGGTAGCCACTTGGTCCAAGAAATAGAAGAATTAATGACAACAAAGTTCAAGTTTAAGAGAGTTGTTACCAACCAAACAATAGTGCGATTTCATAGATGATAGATTAATATAGTGATCCTCGAAGGCATTTACTCTCATGTATAGAGATTGTTGAAAAAGCACATAACAAAAAATGGAAAACTACCTTTTCCCATGAATGTCCAGCCCAGGGGGATATATCTCATCATACTGAAGTTTTAGGGTGATAAGGGGTTGTTCTCCAGTGCTAATGGGTAGCCATGGACCCACAGTCTAAAACTCTCCAATTATTTATTGATGTTAAGCCTAAGGTAGAGGCTGAAATAGTTTTCTTATTGTGTGGTCCTCTGCTACTAGTGTCATATAGACAACAAAATTTTTGCTTCATTGATGTCACAGCATCTTTAAAATATGCAAAATATGGTCCAGCTTTAAGAGGGATAGGGTTAGTGTTGGTAGCAGGTTTGGTAGTTTTTTTTACTGCCTTGGGTTGGTATTTCTAGAACCACAAGCTTTAACCTTTCAATGTCTTGTCTGGTGTGCTTGATATCCTAAGTATGGGTGCATGGCTTATGTTTCTTACTAGGAGAAGCCATGGGGACATGTCACAGGAATTTCTAGGCTTGAAACGGCTGGAAGTAATGCAGTCAAATATCATGGAACATCATCAGCTAAGGGTTTGCTACTATTTTCAATAGAAGATTGAAAATTCAGCTAGTTTTCTCTGAGAGCACTTGTTATCTTGGCCTATTTGAATTTAGTAATGAAAAAATCATTATTGTAAATGGGCCTCCTAGTTCAAGTATTAGCTGGGGCATTCAGATGTGAATGGGAATGAACATAATAGATATGGTCATCTTGTTGGGAAGGTCATGAGTTAGGCTCAGCTCGAGTTTTCTTCATAATTACTTTACCAATGGAAGAGGAGGCATTGTGTTGGTTGGCTAACTGTAAGACATGCTAGCAAGGGTGTTGGGAGTAAGTGGGGAGCTAGGGAAAGTGTGATGAGAGTTGGAATAGTTAGGATGTGGGCAAGGCCATTCCCTTTGGAGTTGGCAGGTGAAACAATCTACTTATCTTTTCCCATGGAGGGTAAGGCTATAGATGGAAGTCAAGGAAGAATAAATGGCAGAGAGAAGAGATGAGATTGCTATAGAATAAAAAAAAATAGCTTTGTGAATTTCTTTTAGGGAGCATCATATCAATCCTGAGTGTTGCATAGGATTGAAGGAGTGGAACTTGAAATCATTAAAGAACAAGAATTCTGCCACCTGCAATGTAAGAAGTAGAGAAGAGAGGTGCCAAGGGTGTTGCAGGTTAAAGCCCGAAGTAGAGTTAGGTTGAGGAATGTAATGGGCATGCAATTGTTAAGGAGGAAAATAGGCATGTGAGGAGGGTAGAGCATTGAATGCCCGAGGCTTGACAGATGATGTATGATGCCACATTTGCACTACCAACCAGTAAAATGTTGACAGTTTGGAGAGCAATGTGGAGTCATGAAAGAATCCACTTTCAACATGATATAGAAAGAATGTAGGGTGCCAAAAACAAAGTGTTTCCAAATGATAGGTTGTCAATGTGGAGTAGTGGTGGGGCAGGGGGCAAGGGGGGAATGAGGTGGAAATAAGAAAAATAATGTAAGACTTGTAGTCTTTTTGTACCACTTGTTCACCTTTTATAGGGTCTAAAATGTAGTCTTTTAGGTGCAATCAAATTCATCATAGACTCACCACACATGTTCCTTCATTCTGCACCTTTTCGGCCCCAATGGATGAGCCTGGAACTAGTAATGATTTTTATTCTTTGTTATATGGCATTTGGTGCTGGGAAAGCATCTCTTATTGTACTGGGCAACTTGAGTCAAAATAGCAGGTTAGTTAATTTTGGAAATTTATGATCAAGAAAATAATAATCTTGTCATGCATTGAATAATTGAAATCCTTTGTCAACTTTCACAGGTTGGAGGTGACACAAGGTCTTAGAAAAATAACTCCATTAGATTTGGATGGAAAGGAAATGCAGTCACACGATACTGAGAACAAGCTTGATCAATGGAAAATGTATGCCATGTTTGCATGTTCCTGCCCACCAGACGATAGTGAGGATGGTGGCTTTGCAATTGATTTTTCCTTCACTAAGAGCTGGTTCTTAAGGGAAAATTTCATATTCCCTCCATTTGCAAGGATTAAAATAAAATGTATATTTGTGAGTAAATTATTTTATTAGGAAATTTGAAATCTATTTTTGCCTAATGTTAAAATATCAAATATGTTATTGGAAGTTAGAAATAGACAAAATATTATTTATTTATTCTTTCATTTTTGCCCATGCTAGAATATCAAATATTCAAATACAAAGAAATCAATGTTTATAATATAAAGAATTTAAATGATAAATACAAGTCTTTTGAAGCTTTTATAAAGTAAACACCAAATATTGCAAAATATCGAGCCCTTGAAAAAGTGCGTCACTGCCGGCAAAGGGGTTCTTCCAACGGCCATGAGAGATGACGCCTCACCCTGGAGACACAACATTTCACCCAGCAACTAGATATTTAATGATGACTTTGGTGGAAGTGAGGGCATCGATGACAAAAAAGAGACTTCTCATTACGGGTGAACTGAGGTAAGCGACTTTATTTCTGAGTTTCGAATTTATTTGAATAATGCTCCAGATTAGTAGGAATCTACTTACATATGCATAAACTTGAATTACAACTTCAATAAATGAAAACTAAAGAATAAATGATGTATTTACACACTGGTAATCTAGTCAACCAGATTGAGACATTATACACAGAAACGAGTTAATGATACAATCAAATACATCTATATAGAAATGGGGATAATCATGTAGGAATTGTGGTAAATATGTCATGTGTAAAATGAATTATTAAATACCTTGATTAAATCACATAGTCTGTTATGGTCAGCAGTTGCAACTATTTCAATTAACAAAGAAGCATGTAGAAAGTGAAGGGAAGGGAATCTTAGGTTGAGCAGATACTAGTTCCCCTCTAGGTATGCCACTCCACGGATTAGATGACCAAGAGTCATGCCATCGGGAGCCAACGGGGTGATATCCGCTCTTGGGCTTAGAGTGAGTATCTACGGGCCTCTTGTGGATTCCTCTCCTCTAAACTATCACATGTTTAAATTGAGGGATTCTCCAACATAGTTGGGAAACGATGAGGATGGATAAGGAAAGCAGATACAAGCATATCCCCTAAGTACACCACTCCTCAGATAGGATGACTAAGTATTATGCCATCAGGAGCTAGGAGAGATGGTATATCCACTCCTAGGCTTAGGCAAGATTGCTTCGGGCGGACTTATCCTTCTCATCCAACCCCCACTATGTTAGAGTCCTAAACTTGGTGAAATATGAATTATATAATTAAATTTGTGCAATGAATAAATCAATTTTCTTTTTATCAATTTTTAATGCGTTGTATGGTAAATAATAATCCTTATATGCTTTATATTTTGTTATTATCTAACATGGTTGTAGGTCATAAGTAAAGATTCTTCTCAGGGGACATTACAAAAAATAGTAAGTAGAAACAAATTTAGCTGTATTATTCATTCAATGCATATTACCCTTCATCCACGCATATGCATCCATTTGGATGTTTCTACTTATGTTTATTCCTCTTTTTTCTATTCATGTCTATAGAAAAAAAGAAAGATGAATAAGCATACTTGAGAAACAATTTTATTGTCACTGATAAGTGAATCTAACTAGCAAACTTGGAGGGGAAAGCCAATTGATTCACTGGAAAAATAACATCCACTATGGATGGGGGAGGAGGAAAGGCCAAAAGAGAGTGGCTCTTGGGCCCAAGAGAAGGGTCAATAGTGAAAATATCAGACCTAGTTTTATATGGGTCTATCCTAGTTGTTATGTCTAGCCATTCATTAAAAAATCTATGGAATTATTTATTCACCTTCTAGTTTAAAGAACTGAATTCATGATTGATATTGGTCTTTGCATGATTTATAGGATCAACATAAACTGCTTCTGAATTACTTTTTCCTATAGGCATAAATAAAATTTGTTGCTCTCCTGCCATCGTATATACTTAACACTCATTTTAGGTAAAATTAAGTTTTGTTATATAATAATTTTCTAGATATGACTGTTGGTTATATATAGGTGCTCCATGAAACTCTTGAAATATTTTTCAGCTTTCTTTATTGACAATCTTTTTATGCCTTCTCCAGAATGCTTCTATTTTAGCTTTAGGCCATTCACACTTGCAGGTTTGTGAAATCATGCTAACTGAGCTTGCATCCTTTTTGGAGGAGGTGATATATGAAATAGAAACTAGGTCAAAATGGAAGGTATGTTGCACTCATCTTTGTTTTTGGTTTTCTTGTTGCTTATGAGCATATTATAGAAATACCATGGTTGTAACTTTGCAGATTGCTCAGGAATAGTATGTCATTAATACTTATATTTTCTCTCAGAGTCCAAAGGTACGTTGTGAAGACTCACGAGTACATTTTGCAAATGTATATTGAACGGTTGCAAAGAATGTATGGCCTGGCATGCTAAGTCACAAACCTGTATTGTGTACGCTCTTCTTTTTTCTTATGCTTAAATTAGCATTATCCTATGGTGTTTTGTCATCTCTATGTGGTTTGAGGGCTCATCTTTGAGATAGTGTTCCTGTATCACAAACTATACCCATTTCCAAGATTCATGCAACTTAGCTTCATTCAGATAGAAAATGTTAAGTACAAACATATATGCTTACTTTTGTTTGAGTTCTGACTAGTTTTAATTATTGAAACTATATATTTTTGGCTTCCCTATTGTGCAAATATAGTTTGTATCAAATAATATATATCTTTGGCTTTCCTAGTTTTATTATTACAATCTTGTTCATTTTGATTCATTTAACAACATTGCTTGATCATCTCATGAAGTAATATCTATCATGTATTGTAAAGAACCTCTTAACAAAATCCCTTAAAGTAATCATTGTTGCCAAGGCCTTGAACAAGCTGTAATAACTCTACAATTTTTGTATCATTTAATATAATTCCATTTGAAACATGTTTGTTTTATTTTTCAATCAAAACAAGAAGTTGATAAATTGAGGGTACCATAAAAATATGGATAGTAGGAATTTTAAAGGATTTAGATGTCATGATCATATTCATGAGGTTGTTAGTCTTCACAGTAGACGTGATCTGTCATTTTACATAGTGGAGAAAATGTCATTTATTGTGAATTTATTTGGAGTACCATTTAAAAACTTCCAATATCTTGGTAGCCATGATTGATTTGAACTTTAGATATTGTAAACCATCCCTACCATCCTTATTTTCTGTTGAAATCATCTAAAAGGAATAAACTCTAGGCATTTTAATTTTATTTTATAGAGTGTCATTAATATCTCCAACATAACCTTTGTGAGTGTCCCTGTGATTTCACAAAAGAAGCAGGCCATGCTGTCCCACAAAACACATGAAAATAAAATAAAAAATGGTTATAGTTATAGCTTTTAACTTGTGCTTGATTTATGTAATATTAAATTCTTTTATCATAATTTGATTTTTTTTCCTTTATTGTTTTGTGTTGTCCTGTATTGTCCTCTCTCTACCACCCCAAAAAAGGTAGATATTATTCCTTTCTAATTGCATTAATTGGAAAATTTGAGGTTTGATGAATGCATATTAGAGGTAAGCTTTTCTTTCAATAGCATTAGGTTTCTTTAGGATTTAAATATTTTGAAAAGCATAATGCCTTCTAAATTCCTAACAAATTCTAATCCTCATTGAAATTGTTCAATTCTCAGTTGTATCCAATTGAAGACTGGTTGGTGGAATCATCTTTTCCTTCCATGTTTGATCTGATTACAATTCAAATGGTTTTGGATCAGCTTCTTCCCAATAGTTCCAGATGAGTATATTTTGGATATATGCTTCTATCTATAGTATAACCTCAAATCTCATTCATTTTTTGGTAGTTGACATCTTTTTTTCCCCTATCTGCAATAAGGAATACAGTAACTATTACATATCATGTAATTTCAAATATTATTTTTACCTTCATTACCATTCTTTTGGGATCTTGGTTACTGTTTCTTTTTAATTTTTGGACAATTACTGGGTTTAGCAGGAACCTGGGTCAAACTAGGACCAGTCTGGACTGTGTACTGATCTTTGTCTGGGTCTAGCTTGGATTTTCCTAGGGTTTTGCTCTGTGCCTATGGATTTGGTACCTAACAAGCAGTTCAACCCCACAGTTGAACATTGACTATTTTCCATGAGGCCACCTTGGAAGATGTTGTCTATCCTACAGAGACTGTTGGAAAGCAAGTTAGATATCGTGTTGATGGCTTGAAGATAATGAAGGTAAGATGATTGGTGATAAAGAAACCAGCAAGATATGAAAATGAAGAGGTAAACTATAAATTTTTTTAAGGGGCAGTTCAATGGTAAGAGAAACAATGAAGTAACAGCTAACATGGTCATAGGATGATAGTAATCAAAATAAGGGCAGCCTACAAATGATTGGAGTTTTATCACAATCATAGATTGAAAGTTCCTTTGCAAAGATGTATCATGTACTTATGCATTACAAGGGTAAGGGACTGTATAATATGATATAAAAGAACATTTATGCACAAATGACAGTTAGAGGATCAACAAGCATTAGAAGGGTAAGGGACTGTAGGTTATGATATAAAAGAACAGTCATGTTCCTATTCTTTTGTAAGTTGTTGAACAACATAAAGACAAGGTTTTGGAGCAGATTCGGCTAGTTCTTTTCTCTCTCAACAATGTATTGTAATCTTTTCAAGTTCTTTCATGTTGGGACAGTAAATTGTAACTCCATTTTCAAGCTTACACAGTTGAATGTAATATCTTTTTGATTAATAAAATAAGCTATTTTTACCTTATCATTGTTGTTTTATTGTGCAAATACTTTAGATAGTTGATAAGTAATTTTTTTGATTAATGGAAACCAGTAAATAAAAATGACTAAATATATGACTAAAGTAATGACTAAATATATGACTATATGATTAAATTAATGACTAAATATATGACTAAATTAATGACTAAATACATGACTAAATATATAACTAAAGTAATGACTAAATTAATGACTAAATATATGACTAAAGTAATGACTAAATTAATGACTAAACATATGACTAAATAAATGACTACCATGACTAAATAAATGACCAGTTAACAACAATCAATGACTAAATTAATGACTAAATCAATGACTATATCAATGACCAAATCAATGACTAAATCAATGATTAGATAAATGACTAAAATAGTTTAGTCATAAATTTGGTCGCGTTATAAATGACTAGAAATAAACTACTAATGGTCATGTGACCAAAATTAGTCATTTATATGCAATTTTTAGTAGTTTATTTAGTCATATATTGTTGTTTTTGTACTAGTGTAGTGTCCCTCCAATTGCGACACTCTGTCTTAATTTGTTTTTGGTTTGATAGATAGATGTTTTAGTTTACTATCATACTATGTTGATTTGTATTTCATGGATGATACATTGACATCCTATTTATCTAGTTATGTTAGTTTGATGATACTGAGATAGACACATTCTTGATATGGTTTATTAGCTTACAAATTTTCATGTGGTTATCATGTTGAGGTGATTGCTTATGTTTTATCTAGTTCATCTGTGTCGGTGAAGAAGACAATGTAGCATTACTCATTCGTGAGTACCCTACTACACTGCAATTCTTCTTCACGGTGTGTTTTCTAACATAAGTATATATATGTTCTAACGTTGATGTTTCCTGCAAACACAGGTACCGGGTAACGGCTTCACCTGCTTGTTAGGTCTGAGTGTACCCTAATGCAATAAAATTATGTTGGTGGAGGTATTGACAGGTCCTTTTTGAACCATCCTTTTTTTTCGAACGAGTATCTATGTGTTACCCATGTTATTGTCCAATTTATTCTGCCGTGTTCGTTTGTATTGTTTTGTGTTTGTGAATTAATATTTAAGTTTAAATGTCTATTAATGTATTTATAAATGTTTATGATTTAATTTATTAAATTAAATTAAATAAGTTATCAAATTTGAAAGTGAAATTTATTCTCTTTGCATATGTATTTAATTAAATATATATTTCTAATTTAATTGTGCAACTTGAGTTATGAGAAACATATATTTTTAAGGAAATATATTTTCAACAAGATATGAATCTTTGATTGACAGTTAAAGATCTAATCTGATATTTTTAAAGAACAAGTTGAACTGATGGATCTATTTACAATGCGAAATGATCTATCAGTAAAGTTTGGATGATTGAAAGTTATTTGCATGAATTAATATCTTTTGGAAAATTTGCAATTTTGCATTCACAAGAAGAACTTTCACAGCAGTAGTTTTTAGCAGATTTTGCACGCCAATAGTTTCAGAAGAAATTTTCTCTTAAGATTTTGTTTACAAGCGTAATTTTGAAGCTGGATTGATTTGTATTCTTCGTTGAAGACTGGTGAATTGAAATTGCAGAATTGACAGAAGTTTTTCAAAGATTCGTTTCCAGCCAATTATCAAAGTTTTAACAGGTTTTCTTCTTGATTATAAAATATTGTGTTTAAATTCTGGAAACTTAATGTAGAGTTTTGTTGATTTATAAGGAAATTGCTTTGTTGAACCTGCACAAAACACAAAGAAACATATTAGAGGAGTAATTGAACTTTAAAGTAGAAATGAATATAAACAAATAGTAATTATAATATACTAGATTTGAGATCGTCATTAAATCTGGCTGTGAAATGATAATAATAGCTAGAATTCAAAAATTTAGGTAAAAAATAAAGACTTTCCTTTATTCTCAAAAGTAGATATTAATAAAATTTCTGATCTGAGCTTTTAGATGCCTGTAAATCTACAAACTTATCTCTTAATATGGCGCGCTTAGGGATATGGGATGAATGTATTAATATACTGTCTTATACTTTCCATCCTTTGGAATTTTTGGGTATAACATGGCTTTGTTTGCATTTTATTATGCTAGATATTTCTTTGTTTTTTCACCTATAGGATCATAGAAATCCATTTTATATAATCTATACACCAGGTTTGAGCGTAGCTTCCTCCTAAGCTGTATATATTTGGCCTTGTAATTGACTCTCATGTTGGAGAGAAGCATTTTGTTTGTATATATCATAGTCTTTCCTACCAGTGTTTGCGCGTAGCTTTCTTCTTATGGTGGTTGTTGAATGATCTTGAATTAAAGATCTAACTTTTAAATATATCCTATAGCTTATATTTTTTTAATAAGTAATTTTTCTTTCTTTACCAGCTTAGTTAGCTGAGATAAAGATTTGTCTACTAGAATATGGTAGTCTCCTTAATTTCCTTTATTTACCATAGTATATCTCTTCTGATAAAATCTGCGCAGCTGTAGATTATGTTTGAAGACTTTCTATTCAAAGAAATATACCCGTATTGTAGTACCCCTCTGTTTATGCTTATGCTTTTTGCTGTTACGTTTTCACATTGTTAGACCTATGATATGTTGTTGGATATTTTGATCGCTGGTTTTGAGCGATAGTGGATTATTTTGTGACATGATGATACTTGTTTGATGATTATTGATTTCAGACATGATTGGTTATAGTTTAGATGTTTTACTATCAGTTGATTATTGCTATGTATATGTTATGATGGACTAACAGCTATTTATTTTGTCAGTTTGTTGTGACGTGTATTGGTGTGGAGAATGGAATCGCATCACTCGCTTGCGAGTGCCCTGTGATATCTGAGATTTTCTCCGCACAGTGTGTTTGTTTAATGCTTTATATATATATATTTGTATGCATGTTATTGCTTGGTTGCAGGAATTGCAGGTACATGACACCGAATCCACCTGGGTACTCAGGTCTGAGCGTGTCAAGACTCAATAGAAACATTGATCGAGAGATAGTAGTTTGGTTTACCCTAGTCTAGTTTTTAACCCTGGTCTTAGTACTTTGTCTGTTTTAGTTCAGAGTCATAGGTTTGTCTTGTATTTTATGTTTGGATAAATCGTTTGAAAAACAAATTTGGTTAATTTTTAATGATAGATATTGTGTTTTAAATTATTGTTATTTAAATTAATTTTAAATGTTAAAGAAATTACTTGCTTGATTATTTAATTAATTAATTAGCTTATTTGGTTAAATGGTTTGATTATAAAAGATCAAACTTATTTAATTAAATAAATTAATTAGTTAAATTAAAATATTAAGTGAGTAAATAGTTATATTTGAAAATTAAATAAATTATGGAAAATTGTAAATTTAAATTAAAAAAATATGCATGAGATTTGTATAGTGGTTGCAAAATTTAAATTAAATAAAATTAAAATTTGCATGCAAATTTGAATTGGCAAATTGCCGAGAAGTGGAGAAGATATTTTGGTAACCACTTCTCGACAAGTGTTCCAGTGCTTTAATTGATTATTGTTGAGATTGTTGACGGATATTATCTGAGGATTTGGAAATTACAGAGGCTATTCAATTTTTCTCACGGGGAAATTATCAGAGCCTTTACAAAAAAAAATTCTTGCTGTGTAAAAATTTATTTTCTAAGAGGATTTGTTATTTCCTTTGGGGTTGTATATTTGTGGAAGATCCCTTGGAGGATCTTGGTGGTTAGATTAAAGCTTTCTCGGATTTGGTGCTTTGAAGAAGTTTTTGAAGGATTGCGTTCTACAGGCAAGAGATTTTTCTTCAAGATCTTCAATTTACAGGTATTTTACTGGTGAATTTGTCTTATTTGTTTGATAAAAAAAATATTTAAAAAAAAAAGAAAATTTGAGTGTAATTTAAATCTCTGTGAAAGTTATTTGCTGTATTTATCTTGAGGGGTTTTGATAAGAAAAGAAGAAAACCTCTGTATTTTATTTTCTGCTGAAATTATTTAAATTTTAGTGAAGGGGAAATTATTTGTAAAAGGGGAAATCAAATCTACAGGAATGATTCAGTAATTGAATGAAAATACTGTGTTTCTTTGTAAACCTTATTGAATTCTGTAGAAGTTTTTCTTTTAAAAATTCTCTGTGAAAACCCTGGTTAATATATATATATATATTAAATTATAAAACTTATATCTTATGTCTGGTATTTCCTATTAAAATCGCCATACTGGCGTAATAGGAATTTTATTTTAAAAATACGGATTGAATCCGAGATGCGGAAATGTTTTCAGCGAAAATTATAAACGATTTTTTTTATATATAAAAAAAATAGACTATGGGAAAGGGCCGAAGCCCTTCCCCACACCCTACGCGAGTGGCGCAGCCGCCATGGCTGCGCACAACAGCCGTCGGCTGCTGGGCGCAGCCCTAGCATGGGCCGCACCCACTCCCAAACCCTGGGAGCGGCGGCCAGGCTGCGTATAAATTAATATGATTTGTTACTTTTTAATTTTAAATGTATTCAAATTTTATTTGGTATTTAAAAAGTCAATTTAAATGTGTAAAATGTTTAATTCAGATTTTATTTAAAGATTAAATTTATATGTATTATATTTGTATATATATATATATATAAATATATATGAATATATTATTCTATATTAATATTTATATATTTACATATGTTTTTATGTTAGTATATAGATATTTGTAAAGTTTGTGAATTTTTTAAATTAGAAATATAATTTTGTTATTTTTAAAATTTCTTGAGAAATTTGAAAATTGCGAAAGTATAGAAAATGATTTTTATGTAAAATTGTGAAAATTAGAAGAGTGAACTAAAGAAACAATTACATTCATTGTTTTCAAAATAGACCTTTTATTAAAATGATTTATAAATATGTTGTTTTTAAAAACTCATACTTATGGATTTAGTATATCCAAATGATAGACATAAATTTGCTTTAAATTGTCTTAATTTTGTGATTGGGCAAATGGGGAAAGTTTCTAACGATCAAGTCTTCTAGATCAATTGTTAAATGGGGTTTATGATTTCTAAGTTAAATTTCTTGTATTAACTAAGGTTGTGTACATGGCTATGCTGGGTGATTTGACACCTGTGTTATGAACATTGATTGTTGTTCGTTTTATCGTGATTGGTCTTTTATATTGATTTTGGTTATATGTACACTTTGTAAACCTTAGTCAGTGAATGTAGATTCCCATGTTATGTTTAGGGGAGTGGCTATTTGTAAGGGCCGACACACAAAGTGGTGTCAGGGTAACTTACAAATAGTTGGTAAGTTAGTGATAATTAAATGACACATTAGTTAGAATAAAACTCTTAATAAGATATTTTGCCTCTCTTATGACTCTTGAGCTTCTTTAGTCATGAGTATAAGATGAGAAGGCCTGGAATGGCAAATCGGTGTCTTGTTCCTTTAAAATGCATACGATTCCACAATAGTATGCAATAGGGGCCGGGTTTCATAAGAGGTTACCAAGGTAACCCAAGGATTGGGGGCCGGAACCTAGGAAGAAACACCAGGGTAACCTTTGCATTGTTGTGATGACACTCCACCTAGAATAACAGTTAACCTTGTGTATTAGTAATTCATTCAATTGTCAAAATCTGGAAGCAATGTAACCAATAGTTTGTTATGTACTAGTGTCTAGGGTTAGTAGATTAGGTTTAGGTAACCTTATTACTATCTCCTAGCACAGGGGATGGACCTATGGGTACCACATGGTTGGGTGGAACATGCACCTTACTCTGTTGGGTCCCCAGTTTTGTGATCATGGCATCGAGAGCTTCATGGATGGAGAGCTGGCAACTTGGATCTTATGTGTACTTTCATCATTGTATAATGTAAATCTTATATTATTAAACATCCCTCAAATGTTGTGAGGTGATCATTTGTAAAATGTAACTATTATTTGAACTACCTCATCAGATGGATAAGTATTGTATATATAATCAAATGTAATGTATGAAACAAATTTGTATCTTATACTATCTTGAATGGAATCCAATGTAATGCAATGTTTATCTTTGATGTTTATGTTAATGTTGATTAATATGTGCAATGTGAAATACTTAAGTCACTTAAGGAAAACTCAAAGTAGTGTATCGTCTAGTAACTTAACGAATGTATGCAATTAATTAACTTAATATTAATACTTAAAAAAAAATTTATTACACCTTTAAACACATTTGCAACATTCTTAGGTTATTAAGACGAGGCATTACATGTACAATTGAAAATACTCCTCATCTGTTGTCTTTTAATGATTAGACTGGTGAAATTCCACTAAGATACCATAATCTTTGATTATTATCTTCGTGCGTCCGGTATTGTTTAGTTCGCATTTGTGTATACTTAACAATCTGCATGCCCTCTTCCTTCATCTATTAAGTTGTTATTTATAGCTTTTAAATCTTAGAGTTTATTTTATCCTTGCACCAGTGCGGTTGTTTAGAAATGGCGAAAAAGATAATGGTCATTTAGAATTTTATTTACTTGGATATCTTCGTTCATCTCTACCTTATAAAATAAATTCCTTATGAAGTCAGCGCAGTTTTGTTTCTATCAAATATCTAATTTCTAGATTATTATACTGTTATTGGAACATTCAACTTTGCAAGCAATGGGAATGAAAGTCTGGTATTAAACATAAATCATAATAAAATCATTTGAATAGGCGTGCGAATAGTATAGTTAAAAGCGCAACAGTCTGAAGATATTTAGATATCCACAATAGATATTTATAATTAACTCCAGTTGATATTTGTGCATGGTGTGCAAGGAATGGTCCGAGGTTTCAATTTCTTGCTAGGAATGCATGTTGTTCTTTTACTTCTTGTGATTAAGATATTTATTGAAACTGTCTCTCTTTTCTCCTGTAAGAGTTCTTCCTTGCATGAAATATAAATGATAATTAATTTCTTATAAAATTATTAACAGTTAAAATATGTAGATATGTATAGCGCATAAATCAATTAAATGTAAACTTATAATTAAGAAAATATTAGAAGGTTATAATTTTAAGTTTATTATTTATAATGAGAATTAATTTAGTATTAAAATAGAATAAAGAAAAAGTCTCTCTCTTTTGCTATTATATATATATTTATATATTAGTGTATTTGGCTACCTTTAAGTGTTTGAGTTATAAATGTATAGGATTCATGTAATCCTAACTCTATTAAATATAGATGTATTTTTCTTTGAAATTATAAACAAATGATAATACCAATAAATTGTTTATTATGAACATTTAACTCATGAAGTTTGGTAGCTTGCAATTAATTGGTGTGTAAATATATTTATAATGTAGATGATGTATATTTTCTTTTCATCAAAAACTTGAGAAGTGAAAATTTTTATTGATAAGATTAATACGTTTCTTTTATGATGCTCATATTACTAATCTTTTTACATAGGGGTATAGTTTTGTACCATTTTGTGGTCATCTATAGAGACATCTTAGAGATTATGATTTGACTCTAGAGAATGATATAAAAATTGTGGTTTTGAACTTTACATTTAATAACTACCCCTAGACTTTTATGTTGAGTTATGTTATAGAAAGAGTGGCTTGCGGTAGCGGCCGAAATCCTTATGTGATTGTCTGGGTAACCTATCGTAGGTGTGTAATTCAGTGAAAACCTAACTAATGTATTAGGGGTTGGGTAGAACTAAACATTAACTCAGATATAAGTTTGCCTCACCTTCTTTCTTAATGCTTGTTTAGATTGAGAAAAGGCCGAGAAGGCCTGGAATGGCTAGTCATCATCTTGTCTTCTTGAAAGATGAAACGACTCCACATTAGTTTGAATAGGGGACGGGAATCGGTAGAGATTTCTAGGGTAACTCTTGGAGAGGGATGGTAGTCTAGGAAGATTCACCAGGGTAACCTATCCTGATAGTGTGATGACACTCTTAGTCTATACCATGATGGTGATCCTTGTGTTCAACTTTCTATTAGATGTGATTTGTTACTGATATTTTATCTATTATGATTCGTCATCGTCATGTCGTGATGTGAATTTGTAAACCACGTAAACGTAATGTTCTGTCTTCATTGTTTGTGGACCTGTCATTATCTCCTAGCACGGAGGGAGTGGACCTTCGGGTTCCACGTGGTTGGGAGGAAACCGTGCTTTATCTTCCTTGGATTTTCTTGCAATTGATCCTATGCTTGTAGCTAGTTCAAGTTACTTCATTGTTTGTGATTGTGGATGCAGAGCATGTTCGTGGATATGGATGACATATGTGATATGATCACTATCTGATTTGTAAATTTACCTCTTGTATAAGAGCGTACTCATTGTACTATCATTTTGATGTATTGAGATTCATTGAAATCTCAATTGTTGTAATCTTGACATGTGGATATTTGATTGTATCAAGTTTTGTAAACTGGATCTTTCATGACATTAAATTTGTACTATTCTTTATGTTTATATGTTGTGTATACTTATTAGTTTTAAGTAACATTGTCTTAGAAACTTTATAGCAATTATGTAATTAAATATCTTTTAAAAAAAATTTGTTCGATTAACTTTACTCTTTACACTTTGTTATAACAGTAACCAAGGCAGGGCGTTACACCACTTGCCTCTAATATGTCATTAATTTGTCTAATCAGGTACTTACAGAACCTTAATCACTTAATTAGGCCAACCTAATCTCCATGTCATTTATGGAATGTGTCCTAAGTCAACCCTATTAAATGCTTTCTCCTTTTGGAGAAGGCACCCCTTTCCCCATGTGAATTTTTAATTCACATTTAATCCCTCGATGCATTTCAATGAATTTTAAATTCTTTCCCTCATTCTCATTTGGATATTTGAGAAATTTTTAATTCCTCACATGTCCTCTCACCCACATGTGGACAAGGACCTCCTTTATGAGGAGATCTTGTCCAAATCCCAAGGTACTATGTAGTACCTCCATGTCATGTCCACATCATCTTTTTCAAGCCACTTCACATGTCACATGTCAAGATGTGAGGGCCTGTGAGTTCTCGACTCACTATAGCCCTACATCTTGGCCTTGTTGGTTTAATCTCATCTGTCCATTTCTCTAGAGAATTCAAAATTCTCCATAAATACCCCCTCTTTTCTCTCATTTTATGGGGAGATCATTGTGCTAACCAAAATCTTGCAAATTTTTCACTTGAGCCATACTTAGCCAAAATACTTGCACTTGCAACCATTCTCACCTATTTTCCATCCATATTGCATCTCAATCATACATATTTTTCCATCAAGAGGAGCATATATCATGTCAACAATCAAAGGGCCAACCAAAAGAACAACTCAACAAGGTAAAATGTTCCATTTTGTTTTGTTAAGCTAATCATTTGCCCAATCTTGAGGTGTTGGGTGTTTAGGTGGTTTCTTGCATATTTTGTGCTGCTGCTCATTTCTGGGACCATGTTTTCCCCTAATCACAATAATATATTATTATTACATTATATTATAATACCACCCACTCCCTCAATTTGTAATGTTTTTTTTAATTATCTACTTTCATATCATATTGTCTAATTTTTATTTGTGTGACTAATTATTTAGTTGTGTTTTTTACCCAATGATCAAATTAGTCACTTATGATGATAAAATTAGTCATTTATTTAGTCATTTATAGTTGTGTACTTGACCTTTTGAAATGAAAGTGTTTGCAAGATAGCCCTAAAAAATGCATTTGGATTGTTTAAATCATATTTTATTAGTGAAATTTGTAGACACTGAAAAATGTCCTAAGTCCGTGAGCATCATTTTTCTTGGTCGCCGTCCTTCGATAATTGAATAATTTTAATTATTCAGTGGGGTTGATACATTCCTCTGTGAATTAAATAATTTTAATTATTTAGTAATTCGCATTCTCATCTTTATTCTATCTGATCAGTTAAAATTATTTAATTACATCACTAATATATCCCTTTCTTCAATAATTAAATAAATCATTTTTTATTTAATTATTTATCTTTCATCTATAGTCAAATAATAATAATAATCATTATTTGACCTTTGATTCTTCAATAATTATATAATTTTCAAAATTATTTAATTGTGTTTCATTCCTCTCTTTTGGATAAATAATTCAAATTAATTATTCATGTCTAATTTCCACCTCCCCATTTAATTAAATTGATTAATTTAATTACATGCTCCTTTTCTCATTTTCTCTAAATAAAAAATTTGGATAAATTATTTATTTTCCACTTGTCATTTTCCTCCATTTTGAATAAATAATTTAAAATAAATTATTTATGCACCTCCACCTGGTGAAAGATACCTTGTCATTATTTGAAAGAAGCAATCCACAAAATGTGAGATGGGGTTAGAAATAAGCTAATTGTCTCCAACTTTCTTGCTACCATTTGCTATCATTCTTATCATAATCCTTACCAAGATATCTTTGGGGCATGCATCTGGGTTGATCAATATTTTTCTTTGGAAACAACGGGTTAAAGGCTGCGTTGGCGTCTCAAAAGGAAGGGCAAAATGTGAACATTGAGAAAAATCCCTAAAGGTCATGGGCATCAGAACATATGCTGAATTATAGTTTGTCGCCATTGTTAGGATGCTTTAATTGTTAAAGGTGGGTTTTATTTGCATTTCATGCATTAGTAATTTTTGGTATTTATTCGATTTACCTCTATCTTTGTTCCATCACAGTCAGATTTAAATTGTTTATTTGCATGCTGTGCCTTCTTTATCCATTTGGCTGCATTAATTTAAGGTAAATCATTTTTTATTTAATTGTTGTCAGCTATCTAGATAAAACTAATAATAATAATCATTATTTGACATTTTGTTCTTACCTATAATTAAATGGTGTCAAAATTCCATTTGGTGATCTAAATTCCTCTTTTGGATAAATAATTCAAATTAATTATCCAGTCTAATTTCCACCTCGCCATTTAATTAAATTGATTAATTTAATTAAATGCTCCTTTTGTCATTTTCTCTAAATAAATAATTTGGATAAATTATTTATTTACCACTCTGTCATTTTCCTCCATTTTGAATAAATAATTTAAAATAAATTATTTATGCACCTCCACCTGGTCAAAGATACCCTGTCATTATTTCATGTCATAGTCTGCATGTCCCTGTCATAACCTGTATGTCCTTGCATGTATGTCATAGCATGCATGTCCCTGCATGCATGTCTATCATGATTCCTCCTAGAATAGCATATTCTTGATGCAACAATTTTGGACCATTGATCTTGGAATCTTTCTAGAAGATTAATCCTAACCGTCCATTTGAAGGGTTGTCTATAAAAGCAACCTCTGTTCTCCATTTTCAGCTTAACAGCTAATTGTCTCCAACTTTCTTGCTACCATTTTCAGGTTTTGTACAAGTGTTTCAACAAATCTAAGGGAAAATTTGCACAACAAGAAGAAGAAGAGCAAGAGAAGTGATTCAAGTTCAATGGGGAGTGTTTTATTTCATTGTTTTCATTTTGCTCCTTTCATATGATTGTATTCTCTTGTTTGGATGAGGTTTTATAGCTTAGAAGTGTTGGCTATCACTTTGTCTATGCTATTTGATTTCTAACCCCATCTCACATTTGGTGAACTCGATGTGAATGTAGAGAAATTTGTGTGTTTTCTTGTTTATTTTAGCTATTTTGTAGGTTACAGCCAAGAATTCATATAAAATCCTATCATATTCTTTTGAGCACGGAAAAATGGGCACATGAAATATTTTAAAACCATTATTTGGGTTTTGTATGCCTCATTCTCAGCTTTCTAGAACTTCAAATAGTTTAAAATTTGGTTAAGATTTGAGAAAGTTATGCTTGTTTTAGTGATCATAAATTTTTAAGATTTAGCTGTTAAGACCCAAAATTTTCTTTTGTTTATAACACTTTTGTCTTGCAGGATTTTGCGAAAAAAAATTCAGGTTTTGAAGGTCTATGTCTTAGCTTTCCATAGATATCTACGGTTTAAAATTTTGTTTAGTTTTGAGAAAGTTATCACTATTTTAGTTTGCTATTTTCATTCAAGTTTTCTTCTGGTTTACTAATCTTATGCTTGTAGCGTGTCGCTTTGGAGTGGGGTTCTCAAAAAAATGCTTCGTTTGGAGCAACAAAAAAATTGAGCTCTTAGTTTTTAGTTTTCTGTAATTTCTTTTCTTAGTTTAGTTTAGTCTCTTCATTTTCTAGTTTAGTTATTTACCAACTTTTATTTTTTAGTTTGATTTTTAATCTCTTGTCCTAACTTAGTTTTTTTTTTGCAGCTTTCTCGTTGATCCAAGACATTTATGAAACTACTAGCTTGTGGTTTTGCAGCTCCGTTAGTTGAAGACTCATTTCACAAACAATGTGTTTGCGATTTCTAGTTTAGAAAACACTTCTTTTGGTGCAATAAAATGAACTTTTTTTTGTAGGTGTTTGACTGTGCTTGATGTGGTAGGTGATTATGCTCTCACCCAGTGAAAAATTGGTGATAAAAAAACTAGACCCACTTTATTTTTGTAACCTTTAAGACTTAGTAATTGAAGTGTCCTCTCCCCTTGCGCTTTCAGGCGATCCTGGGTGTAAGAGAAATGGTTACTGACTCTAGAACTTGGGCCTGTTCTGGTGGGAAAAAGTACTCACCCCAGGATGACTCAAACTAGTAGCACCCTAAACCCAAGGGACTTCCAGTTGGTATATAAAAGTGGATTCTTGGGGAAAGCCCAAGAATCATGTGTATGGTTCTGACGAGATGGATCCGAAAGGGGACTCTCGCCACATGGATCATGCCCTACAAATGAAATGCCCTTACTAAACACCTATTGTTTTAGAAGCCAACCATTTTTTAGCCATTGCTTGGTATAGTGCAAGGTATAGTATCATGCCTAAAGAAACTCACTACTAATCCCCTTTAGTAGAGATAGCAATTCTTGGGAAGTGACTACCCAAGAATCTGAAGTTGGTGTGCTCGAATGACATTAATGAGCTGTGGAGGGGAGCCAGTGCCACAAACTTCTAATCTATCCGCTCTCAAGAAGGAAAGGTGTCTAGCACCAATCCGGGGTATATCGGTGGGCTATATTAAGTATACAAACCCTTGGCCTATTGGCCTATTAGGATTGTGCTTGTCTCATGTGTGTTTGCATACACCAAAACATCATGCTTGTCAAGTGTTTTATGGATTTTCAAACAGTATTCACCACATTCAAAAATCTAAACACAAACAATTGACCTCAAACAAACATCACACCTAGTAACTTGCAACACTTCAAAACATTTCCAAAACCATCAACCAAATATGTCTAACCGCTATCCTCCATATTCATCCATGACCTATGAATGAAACCAAAGGATTGAATATCTTGACCATCGTTTGAAAGAGCTTGACAAACAACTTGAATCCCAACATTTGAATGAAGTGATGCAATCATCTCATAAGCCTTTATCCTCATCCAAAACTACATCATCCAAGTTTAATGTCCATGAATTTCTACAAAGGATAAATGAGAAACCCAAATCTAAATCCTCAAACACAAATGATATTGTGCAATCCTACCATGTCATGTATCTATTTTCATCCCCCATAAGTCAAAATAAACCTCATGAGTCTTTCACCCAAGTTGACGAATCTATTCAACCATCCTCTCCTATCATGTCATCTACATCCAATGATTCATGTCAATCTCTTAGTCCAAAGCATGCTAGCATAGACTCCCTTGCACATCAAGATCAAAGCATTCTTTCCACTCCATCCAATGATACCAAAAATCTACAATGCTCTCCAATATTTGACCAAGATCCCATCTCTCAAGAACCTCACGATGATCCCCTTATCTCTTTTTGTTTCATCCAAGATGATTCCCTTCCATCTCAAGAGAAAAGTATCCTTCCAAGTCCTCCTTCCACCTAAGCTAATCAATCCATACCATCTGATGATTCCATTGCATCCCAAGAGCATGATAGTTCTTCCATCACATCCAATGATATACTACCATTTGCTAATCAAGATATGCTTTCCACAAAATCTCAAGATTACCTTCCTCATCAAGATCAAGATAAACCTCCATTCAAGGATACCCTTTCATTCCATGATGATGGCCATCCTTCTCATGATCAAGATATGCCTTTCATACCCCTTCGTGATGATTCCATACCTAATAAAGACCAAGATAATCCATCTCCTACACCTCTTGATCCTTTTCCAAGTCAAGATCAAAGTACCCCCTTATCCCCACATCAAGATCCTATCACACATCCTAATTCCCCTCCCGATCACAATCCTCCACAAGAGTCTATCACCCCTATTCAAACTATCCATGAACCTCTTACCTATCAAATGGGTTCTCTCACTTTTATCCAAGGTGGTTTACTCAAAGATCTTGTTAGTCCTTCCATATCACAACCACCTCACAATGGACTTGCATCTTGTTTCATAAACAATATATATCCCATTGGCAAACAAATGTGTCAAAGTATGAACTACAAAGGCAAAGGATTAGGCCTTCATGAACAAGGTATCCTAGAACCCCTTTATATCCAAGAAAATACATATTATCATGGCCTTGGATACACACCTCACACTCAATACATTGGTATCCATCGTAAGCCTAGATTCCATCAAAATAAACCTACTTATCTTAGTCCATCAAACCTTCCATCTATCCTAGGTCCTTAGCCTAGTTCATCAAACCTTTTGTCTATCCTTGGTCCTTATCATCCAAACCCTGGTTCATCAACCCTTCTATCCATATTAGGGCCCTACATCCCTTCATCTCCTATTCATCAAGAACAACAAAGGCACACATCCTTGTAGTCCTCTCAAAATTCTACCTACATTAACCCATCCATAAGACCTCCATATCATTCATCTCCATCCACCCATCCCATTGCTCTTGGAATCAATTTGGGTGCCAAATGTCAAAAGATTCCATATCAAAATCCACATGTATCAAAGGATCAACATGTATCCTTGAAGAGCCATGAAAAAATAAAAGAAAATTTGATCCCAAGTCAAAATAAAAATCCAAAAGGCCACAAAGGCCCTGTTGGAGTTATGGACAGACACTAAGAGGGGGGAGTGAATCAGTGTCAACACTTTTTCAACTTCTACCAAGATTTTACATTCTAATTTCCTTTTCTTTCAACAATAGAGTAGAGTAATCACATTTGAAAGTACAAAGATATGATAACATTAACTCAGTCTATTAGACAACTTATGACAATATGATTTGAGTGAGATATCTTACATTTTCCAAAACATAGCTCAGATTTGATCTCAATATTACTTTGATTAATGCATTCATGAGTTGAATGTAATCATTCATAAATAGAATTGAGAACAGTAATAAACCCAACAGTGAACTGAAACAACAACAACACAGAAAAGCAGTGAGCACACAGAAGAACAAAGATACAAAAGATTTGCCGAGTGGAAATCCCTCCTAGGGTAGAAAAACCACTCCTAAACTACCTTACTAGCTTAATCTTCAAAAACCACTTTTAACAATGCCTTATAGGCTAATTTCTAAGCACCAACTCAAGGAGCACCAACCCCTCATTTAGAGACACCAATCTCAAGGAGCACCAACCCCTTACTCAGATTTCAGAATTACAATAATAATATATCAGAGGATCACTCTGTTTTCAAGTAAGCTCAAGAAACTCAATGCTCTTATCTACCTCATACTCTAAGAATCCAACTCTGTATTACATAGTTTTCCAATACATCTCTTGATATGGCCAAAATAACTATCTCTCAGAATTATAGGCCAGCAGCACCTTCACAGATTTCAACACTAGTTTTTATATACATTTCAAGTATGTCTGTTAACAAGAAATCTTCATCAAGATTTTTTCACAAGATTCTGAAACTCTCTTGCTATTATTAGAATATGAAGCTGATTCATAATGATCTGTAGATGATGGTAAAAATCAGAGTAACGCCAATCCATAGAGCTTTTAATTTCTGCGCTGAATCAAGAGATTTCAAATTGTAATAGAAATATTTTCATCAAAGCCATGACTGCCCACTAACAGAAAATCATAACCTCTAAATCCTTAGAGAATATTTTTCTAGAGATTCGATTCCAACCAAAGATGTCGCCATGCAACTATACTTAGAAAATCACATGTCAGCCACAGAGACGGAGTTTGTTAAACGTTCGCTGAGACATCTAGACAAGTATCCCGAAGGAAATTATAACGTTGATCATTCCTTTGTCCCTATACATCGCCATGACCTTCTGTTGTCAGGGAGAAACCATATCGAAGATCTTTTATGTTTCCCCGAGATCACATTTCTGTTATATTTGTTTCAGTCGTTGAGACACAAGAGTCTTTCTCACCGAGATCTGCTTTTCGTTTCATTCACTGTCTCTATAACCTTTTGATATTGGAAAGACCCTATGCAGATCACATTGTGTTTCACCGAAAGACTTTATCCCTTGTAAGTCGCTGAAACATAATGTTGTTGGGGAGATGTTATGTAGATTTCCCCACGTTTCACCGAAAGTCCACATGATACACATTGGTCACCGTGACACATGGTTTTTCTTGCCGACGAGCCTTCTATCTTATGAGTGTCGCTATAGCTTACCTTCATCAAGGAGACCTCCCATAGAAAGCTTGAGTCATACTGAAAGTCATCCTTTCATCCCATGTCGCTGTGACAAATCAATCTTCATGCCGACAAAGTCCTTTTGTGTTCCATCAGCGAGACCAAAGGTCACTCGCCAAGACCTCACGCCGAAAAACCCAACTCTTACCAAGATGTATACCTTTATGTCATCGGTTGGTATAAGAATTCAAACTCTTCAAGACCTTTCTTCGATGCACATGAGTCATACCAAAATACTTTATCCACTCTGAGTCCTTGAGACATTACAAACCTCTCGCCGAAAGCCCCTCATTAGAATTAGTCGCCAAGACTTGATGGGTTCGCTGAGACTCTACATCGAAACTCACGAGTCTTACTGAAATCCCATGATCATTCTTGTTCACCAAGACAACTTAATGCTTATGCCTACAAGGTCCATATGTATTCCATCAATGAGACCCACAAGGTTCTCTATGACATTATACCGAAGAAAAAACCTTTGCCGATAAGACCTTTTTGTACACGGTCGGTGAGACAATATGTCTTTGGTGAGACCACATGCCAAATACAACACTCTTGCCAAAAAGCTTCCACATGCATTAGTTGGGGAGACATCACCCTTTTCACTATGACCCTTCACCGAAGCCTTAAACTC
>VDFB02283487.1:97826-175252 GCA_007258455.2 Sequoia sempervirens | reverse complement strand
AATGAAAATAGAAAAAGATGGAGATAAGATAATGGTTTCAATAAAGTAATTTATTTGAGTAAGATTTTGCTAACTAATAAAAAAAACAAAATAAAAAAAAAACAAAAAAAAACAAAAGACAAATTCGAGCCATGCAGGGCTTCAAACAAATTTTGAATTAGAAACAGACTAGTTTGTTAGTTTTTTCTTTCTAAAAATTGTCCAGCCTTTGCTAGCTTTATAGAGTTAGTTTTGTATTAAAAAAAAAAGGGGGATTGGATCCATGGCTGGAGGGGGTTTTTAGAGGCGCTGCATAATTTCTTTAAGCATAGAGAAAGGGATGGAAGACTATGCATTAGGAAGATGTGGGACACAGTGAAGAACCATGGATGTGAGGCTGAAGCATTACTAAGGAAGGGTTGAAGAAGCCAGTCGAGGAGTTATAAAATAGCCAGGTATGCTTGCATGCAATGTTTGGTACCATGCTCCAATGTCTTCGTGATTGAGATGAAGAATCACAATGTAGACAAAATTTTAGTATTGGATGTCTAAGACATTCGGCTCTTTAGTATTTTCCGAACATATTTCCTTCATAGGGTATCATACCACACCTTTATTGGACACAACGCACTTTCCCCCACCCTTGTTTCTATTTTCTTGCTTGAACGAAATCATGCCATCCTCCTTGTTTGCAATGTTTGACTGAAGATGGGAACTTGTTAAAAGGCCATGACCTCCCTCTGTAGAATTCATGGACTTTAGGAGTTTGAAATCTGATGCATGGCGTGGGAGTTCATAGTATGGTTTCCCATTTGTTTGGTAGGCCTATCGCTCATCGTAGAATTTTAATTATTCTTTTCTCTTAATGGACGCTGCTTGAGTTTCTTTTCCCATTTCTATAAGCTTGAAGTATGCATTTCAATCTTTTTTTTTTAACACGTTTCTGTACTTAGCTCTTTATGTGAATCTAAAACCATACACATTCATTTTGAGGTCATCTTGTTCGATGAAGTTAACTGATATGAGTAAGACTTAGTCCCACCTTTCTGAACTTATTCATATCCAGCTAATTTTTCCCTCTCTTCAACAATAGTTAAACTATCAAAGTATTGACTTTGTGACATCCGCCTTTTGAAAGGCACCCTTGATTTCCTTGCCAATTAAGTTCATCATTCCATAATAAGCCTGCCCCATTCTAAGACCAGTCCAAAAGGAAGTTCAAGATTTAAATAACCCCCTTGATTCTGTTGCAGCTGCAGTATTTGAACTAAAATAATGTCTTGGTTTAAATAAGTTCTTTGATTCCATTCGCAACCTGACACAGCGGCAGCACTTGAACATGGTAAGGTGTATAGACTTAATTAACCTCCCCGATTCTATCAGAATCTCTCACTGCTGCAACACTTGAAAATAGAATGTTGATGAGGTTAAAATAATCGCTCTGTATCCATTGTCATGTTGTCTCAGCCACAATACTTGAGCATAATAGGAAATTTCAAAGGTTTAAATAATCTCTCTGATTTCTCTTTTTCAAACTGTCTCAGTGGATGGCTTGGAAGAGCCATGTCTTTCTCTGTACCAATGCGCCTCCAGCCAATCTTCCTGTGGTTTTCTCATATTGTTTCCTTGCAAGTTCTACCTGGTGTTGCGGTGTTGCTCCTCCTAAGTCATCTCTTGATTATGAAATCGTATGGTTGCCTGAGAGATGCCTGATTCTCCTTCATTTACCTCAGCCTCAGCTTTTATGTTTCACTCCCTCATCCTCATCATAGATGTTAAATAAGTATGAAATGCCAACTTATACTTTGGAGCTAACCTTAGTCGCATTCTTTGGCCCGTTATCCTTAATAACCTTCGTGTCAGCTTGGGGCAATGACTGGTTTTGTTGAGACATCACTTTCTATCATTGTCCTCTATCTCTCTCCTGGCTGGTTGCCTTTTATTATGCTATGATACTTTGGAAACAATGCATCTATTATAATATATACATGTATTGGTATCTTAGTTATTAAAATAATAATAATAATAATAATTTAAGTTTTATGTTTATTTAGTTGCGTAGATAAGTATAATGGAAAGTTAATAGAGAAAAAGGAGTTGTTTGTATGTAGAAATTGATGATAATGGATTAGATTAATCTTTATTTGTAGATTATTTTTTTCTCTTAATTATTTAATGAGGGATTTGTAAAAACCATTAAGTAGTTCAGTTACTAGGAATGGGTGTTATTTTAATTAATTATGAAGTGTGAAGATTAGATTTATCAAGTCAGAGGCTTTAACTAAAAATTATTACTTCTAATATTGAGTATTGACAATTAAAAGCTGATCTAAAAGTGGACTTAAGACAATAGGAAAAAGTTAGCAATTATATCTTTTAAGAGTAGAAACGAGTAAAATGTATATAAGTATGTTTATCACATTTAGAATTCAATCTACAACTATTGATAATCATAGACTTGAATTCCTTGGTAGAGTAAGGGGATAAAGATTTATTTTGTTTTCGATAATCGAGAGATGTGATTAAGTAAATTGGATTAGATGATTGTTTCTTAAATATAGAATGTCAATCTCTTTTAGAATTATTTACATGTAGAGTCTCCACGAAATTAGTTATTGTATAATTGTTAAAGATTGAATTGTGATTTTAAAATTGTGATATAAATTATTATTGTTGTTGTGATTTTTGTTTAAGTTGTAATGGTTAAGTATTGTAGTAAACTCTATTTGACTTCATTATGGAAGTGTTATAAACTTGAATCAACGAAATAAATTGCTCCTTGAATTGAATTTTCATTCTTAATTTTTTCTTTTAAATTGTTAATTAAGTGGATCGCTTTATGACAGTTCGAGTTCCTTATAAATGAAGTGCTTTGATGGATAGTTGTTTAGAACCTTGAGATTTTAATTGATTGGTTTGCTGAGTATGTTGTTTTCCTTTTAATTGAAAGTGTGAATAGATAGTTGTTGTCGTTGTCATGTTGCTGTCCTTCTGAAGCTGATTTACATACCACTATAAGGGGGTTCTTGCGAGGAGAAAATTGAGGTCTCCCGTGGAATGCCTAGTTGGTAGCTTTTGGATGTTGAGTGATTATTATTGAGTTAAAGGTTGTTTTTCTTTTGTGGATCTCTTTTTTTTGAAGTGACACCATTGTTGAATTGTGGATGGGGTTTGATGAAACTTTCTTTGTGTGGCTTTTCTAAGTTGATCTCAGACTTGAGGGAAATATTATTCTTGTGTCAAAATTATTGGGAAAAGCTCTTGTTGCTTCATTTTACCCTTGTTTGTGGATTGTCGTTCTTTTGGCTTCTAGAGGCTTGAGATTATGGTCAGTTGATATTCTCTCTTTATGTGCCCTTGATGTGGCAAGTGTTTTGATATCATGATTTTAAAAGGGTTGTACATGAATTGTTGAGACTTTGATTATGTGTTCATAGCCAGATGGTTAATGCCTCACGTGGGTTGGTCTTGAGAATGTTTGCTTTATTTGTTACGGTACAACCCTTGCGTAGTTTGGTTTATGTTAGGGGTCATAGGGAGAGTGGCTCTTCGTGGGCACCGGCGCCTCGGCATGAGGAAGGGCTCAGGATAACCCACGAAAGAGTAATTAAACAAGTGATAACCTAAACAATAGAATTTAGGGGGATGGGTAGTATAACACACAAGATAATTAAAACTGGATTCCTCGTCTATGCATTTGGGCTACCATAGACTAGTGATAGACTGAGAAGGCCGTGGTTGGCAAAGTCGTAGTCTCTTCTTCATGAGAGATTAGCGGCTCCGCATTAGCTACCCTATGGTGCCGGCGCCTCAGTTAGGAGGAAGGGCCAGGAGATCCATAGATGGGTGCTGGTGCCTCAATTGGAGGAAGGGCCAGGAGAATCCCATGAGAGCTATGTGATGACACTCTCCACTAGACACCCTTTTTCTTGTTTCTTGTCGCATCTAGATATTGTAATCTTTATGTTGTTTCAGACTCTTGTGAAAATGATTTATGAATGTTCTTTGGTGACTTGTTTAATTGTTATTGCTTGGGTTAAATGTGATGAGTTTCATAGCTTTATTTGATTTTATTGACTCATGAATGTTGTTGATTATGTCATTGTAATCTTTGAGTTTTATGATACCTTTGTATGATGTTGAGTCTTGTGGTTCCCTGTTTGGATGTTCTTGGTTGAGGTCTCTTCTTGTCAGCTCCTTAGCACGGGGGGTGGGTCTTCGGACGCACGTGGTTGGGTGGAACGTGCTAAGCACCCCATTGGGTTCCCAGTCGAGGATCGAGAGGTGCAGATTGGTGCTGTTGCGGTGACTCCAGAGTTGTATCCATATTGGAGCCAATTAGGATATTGTGTATTCATATGTTCTTTTGTATCATGTCATCTTGATTGTATGGTTTCCGTTCATATTTGGAAACACTTTTGTATCCTTGTACCTCTCAAACATTGTACTGTAATGTATCGTTAAACCTTGTGTAAATATTGGCCATGGTAGTTGTTATTCAATGTGTTGAGTTAATCATGTATACGTTGTATTTATGTACACAAATGGTTTCTTATCATTGATATATTATGTATGTGTTACATTTATTAATGTTTACTTTGTTATGGATTATATTCTTGGCTTTTATTCTTTATTGTCGTTGTGTGGATCTAAGTCTCATAATGACTCCTCGTGTACCCCAAGGGATGTATGTGTTAGTAAATCTACTTAAATGCAATTCATGTTATGACTTAATGTGTATTTCATGTATGTTATGTTAACTTTAAAAAAAAATTGTGCAGTAATTATTGTTTAATTGTCCTTTGGGGTTCGCACGACGGGGGGTTACAGAACCGACACCTTTGAAATTCCCCTAAAAATCGTAAGATAGTTATTTGCATATTAATTTGGGCCATGTGGTTGTGATGGCATAAGATAGGTATTTGTATGTTAAATCAATCCTGTGATTATATTTTCTCTCTTGATTTTTTAGTATGTAAAAGGCCTTCTATAAAAGGGCCCCTGTTCTAATATAAACTAGCTCATTCAAAAGTTGGAAGAGTGATAGTTGTAGCTTCTTCCAAATTAATTTATTAAATGATCTTGACAGAGCAAACTAGAAACTAGAAACTGTAATTGGCATGGCAGATTAAATCAGGCTCCTGAAGGTCATATCTAATGAGATATGTAAACTGATTAAAACATGAATTTTTCATAAATAATCAATAAAGTTGCCATAACAACAAGGGGGTCCATATTTGAAGGTTTACAACTGCTTACAATCATTGAATATCCAAATTTCCCATTACACTGTTATTCTACATGATTCTATGATTACAACTTTTAGGTGAACATTGTGGTGTATCTTGGAGAAACATTTTTGGTGTATCTTTTGATGAATCTAATGGAAAAGGCATTAAGGCTGGTGAGGTTCTGAAGAAAGATACTTGCAGCTTCATCAAACAAGCTAAATGGGTTTGATAGAGCAGGCTAAAAGTTGTGATTGGCTTTAATAGATTAAGGGTGTTGAATATCAAACCTAATGAGAAAGTAAACCGATTACAATATAATTCTCTTATACATAATTAGTAAAGTCACTGTAATTACAAGGTGGCCCATGGTTGAAATTCAAAAACTGCTTACAATCATGGAATACCATAATTTCCTATAGAATGTTATATTACACAATTCTATGATTACTTTTAAGGTGAATATTGTGATATATTTTAAGATGAATCTTTTGGTGATCTTCCTAGCCAAAGCCCAAAGGTTAGTTGTTGGAAACTCCATAATTAATTAAAGAAATCTAAGGACTTAATCATAGTAAAGGATGCATATAGGTGACCATGCAGTCTGCCCTAGAGTTCCCCATGTTGGCATGGGAAGCACTGTCAAAATTGATCTTCAGATAACTCCTCGAGGGGTGGGTATCCAGATGGTGTCCTATTCTTGGTACAAACTATGAAATTTATCAATATTTTTGAACCTTTATGTTGGCTATCAAGTAGTAACTGGATACAATTCATTAAAGGTTGTTCTGAGACCTTTTATCTTGTTCAGCTATGTCTGCTCCAAATGGACATGGGGTTTCAAGCTCTGGATTTCCTCAAGTTAAGTTGAATGAGCGCATTCTTTCATCAATGACTTAACAATTTGTTGCAGCACATCCATGGCATGACCTTGAAATTGGTGAGTACTAAATTAAAATAGTATGATTCTGTTCATAAAATATTCATTATATTTTATTTTTTATGAAGCTTGAAGTTACATGGATTTTTGTGGAGAGAAGACATCAAATCTAACTCTTTTGTACAACATTTGGTAATTTAACTCTGAGGTCCTCTTTAATGAGCTTGAATGTCTCTTGATTTAACTTCAATAGTCTGAGTTTTTTTTCAGGAGTGACCTTTAGCTGTAATTTTTTAACTTTTTCTAGTTAGATGCATGACATAAATTATTCAACTTGGTTGAAATGAATTTCTATAATAATCAAACTAGCTATGTCATTGCCCTAAGATATGGCTGGATATATAATATTTTCAAAATTCTCATATCAGTATGCACTCAAGAGCTCCTGCATATACTGATAATTGAATGAGAAATTAGCATGCATTCTACTTACTATTTGATATGTTAAAAACTGGATCACAAATGAACCTTATTTACTTGAAGGAAATGATTATGTGGCTTCCCAGGAAGGAAGGATTGGTTTATAGAGATCTTTTACCATGTTAGATTAGACTATGAGAAATCATAGTTGAAATTTTTATGAGTTTTTCTGGGGTGATGGAATATTAATGACATTTTGGTGCCATAATGGTCTCTATAGTGGTGTGCCAAGAATGCAAAATCATTATTTTTTTTGCTTTTGACATTTGTTCGTAATGCCATGCTTAAGCTGGTTTTGTTTTAAAGTGAGAACAGGACTTGGCCTTATCAAGACGTAAATAATGTGAATAATGTATCTTAGGACTTATTTGGAAAGTATGCAAGGATGAAATGTTCCTGAAAAAGTTAATTTTGACCACTATAGCATAGGATGATTTGCTATATATATATATAAATGTAAAATCCTTTGAAGGTGGGTGATTATGGTATCCAGTTTAAAGTTTTTATTATGTGAATGGAGTAACTTTTTCCCTCTAAAATAGCTCTACAAAAAATGGAAATCAAATCTTACAAGTGTCTTCACAAAATGTCTAAGGGATACCTTTTCAAATTGTTCAACATTCCTAGTAGCTATAGATACATGTGTAGTAGCTATAGATCTGATAATCAGGGAAATCAATGAAAATCAACAAGATGGTTTATGCAGAAATTTTGGAAACTCAAATCATCTGAGTTATTTCTTGTAGCTGCCTGATGTGTTAGGTTTCCCTTTACCAGGTGTCCCTTTTTTTGAATTTTGTTGCAATTCATTATTAGAGATATTTTGGTCATGTGGATTTTTGGGCAGGAGTTTTTGGGTAGGAATGATGTGGAATGGAATATGACTTTTATGATTTGGGTTGTGGGTTCTATGCCTTTTCCATGTGGGGTATGTTTCCATGCTGCCCCATTATTGAACTGAAGATTATCTATAGTTTATTTCATATATTTGTCATTAAAATGTACTTAAGGTGATTTCTGCCCATTAAAAAGGTGAATGAACAGTCATGGTCAAGAGTTTTTGATTTTGAAGTATTGACAAAATTTGCTTGGGAATATCTATTAGAGTTTCAGGCAGTATTCTTTACTGTTGTACACATTGTGGAGTGGTCATACTTTTGTTATTTTGTCGAATAAACACATTGTAGTGCCTATAATTTACACTAGGGAAAACACACAACTAACAATTTTTTTTCTTTCTTTTAAACAATATTACAAAATACTAACATTTAACAACCATGTATGTACATGGTACCAATATCACACATTGTGTGACATTTCTAATGCAACATCATCCCTGACACAAGGCCCGAGGTTAGAGTAAGGGAATACAATTTCATTCGGGTTGTATCCAAAAAAAACAAAAAAAACAAGTGCACTAGTTTCATAACTTCCAACCAAAAGTTGAAGCTCACTTTCGCATGAAAGTTAGTGTCCTTTAAGGACCTTCATGATGTAGGTTCTCATTTGACGAAAACATATAAATATGTTCAACTAGATTTGCTAATAATCCTACGGATTAAATGATGAAGCATTATTTAATTTGATAGCCCTACCCCATTTAACCATTTGACGATATTATCAAAATCCACATAGAACATTTCACAAAAAAAAATTAAAAATAAATAAATAAATAAAATAAAATAAAATTAAAATATGAAAATAAATAAAATATTTATAATCTACATGTTAATTATTTAATTTCCATTTTAAATTATTTATTATTATCCTCAATATTTAATTTCCTTATATAAATATATAAAAGTAAAAAGGTTAAAGAATAAATTATACAAGAAACACATTTTAAATTCCTTAAATACATGTATTATTAACTTCCCAAGGAGGGGGAAGAAGAAATATAGGTAGATAGATATTACCCTTTTTAAGTAACCCTAATACTACGTATCCTAAATTCCTTCCTTATTTTCTTATTTAAAATAATAGAATTCTTTCAAAAGGAGAAACATATCGTGGGTATTGCCTTGATTTTAGGTGGCTTGTAATTTTATTCAAAGTAAATGTAAAGTAACATAATAATGGGTTGATATTACACCAAAAATGCGAGGAAGTTAGGAACACTAGTGCTCATCATTGAAGATGATTTGTTTAAAGGTGAAACATAGTCTCACTTTATAAGAGACTTCATGACTTTCTATGTAAAGTTAAAAAAAAACTGCGTATAACTGTAACAATGATTTTTGTCTTGATGAACAAAAAGACTCTTGCTAAAGATTTTTCAAGAAAGTAGATTTGCTTCAATACTTATGTTAATATTTACATAATAATAATGGTGACCCTTGTAATGATAATGAGATTTCTATAATATTAAAAACTATTTTGAATGAAATAGATTTCTGTATTGTTCATATTCTAGTAACATATACTCCCGCTAGAAGTAAAATAAAAGAAGGTTTATATGCCCAAATATAATTTGTTTGGGTTCCATTTTGAAAATACCAAACCCTAAACCAACATGTTTGCCTCCTTAATGGAGCCTCTTTCACTCGAGCAATATGGGTAAACCTTCAGAGGGCGGCGGCTGTGGTAAAGTATACAAGCACTGGCATAGAGTGCAGGTTGGACATTAGCAGTCACAAAGGTAGAGATCTGCTTCAAAATCCTCTCCTTCTCACCTTAGCATTCTCTTCGTCTTTTAAACACAACTTTTTAATCATTTTATCCTATCTTGTGGTGGCTTTGTTTAAAACAATGGGTGTACTTACTTATTTAGGGACTGTCTCTTTTTCTTTTATTTTCTTTTAATTTCATCTGTGTGACAAATACAGTATCTTCATTGCATGCCCACTCTCTGGAATAGCGAATATGCCAGGCCGCTATTGAAGACTACCCATGATTTGTGCTAGTCAAAAAAAATAAAATCAAGATATTGTAATGGAGTCTATTTTCTGCTAGATCAGTGACTATCTACAGCTGACATGACTGGAACAAGGATTTCTATAAGTTGCACTAATTATGGATTTTTATGTTGAAGGTGCTTTCTTTTCCTGTTACTGCGTTGGCTTCAACTCACCATTCTAATGATACGAAATTTCTCTATTCTAAGAACATATTGATACAGAAATATTTTGAACCACAAATTATCACAGACTAGAGTATGGTAGGACTATACATGGAATCTTTAGCCTTAATAATTGTAGAAGTAGAAATCAGAGTCTATCTATAAGCACATCCCAACTATGATATATATATATATATATAAGATGGGTTTTTTTTTAAAAAAAAAAATAGAAGGTCCTTTGAATATTGTATGCTATAGACTAAAATGCATGGAACCTATGTTCTCTTTAATCCTATATATATAAATATACATATACACATATATATATATATATATATATATATATATATATATATATATATTTATTTTAAAAAAAAACTCAATGCATAAAGCTAAACTCATCTTTTCTTTTCTTTTTTTCTGAAAGCAATATATATATAAATATGCAGTTCCATAATAGCCTAATATACATATCAAATGTTATGGAAACTAGAATGCTCAAATCTAAGCTTAACTTTTCTTGCTGTTTTATATAAGATAACAGAAGGTACACATATGTAAAATAAACAGATTTACAATATACATATATATTTTTTTTGCATAAAATACATATTCCTAAGAATATGATGCAACTGTAACAAGGGACATTACACTGAACATGAGCTTTATAGTTCCATTTACATAACTCTTTTTTTTTCTTTAGACATTCTCTATTCCAAAATGAAAGACATTTATTTGGCACTTTTCAATAGAATAGTGTATTTCCCTTCTAATCATAAAATGCATGACTCCTTCCTTAAAATCATAGCATATAATGTAAGTATTTATTTTCTGTTTTACTTTCAACATAGAATAGAAGTTGCTTTCTAAAAAAAAATTAATATACATTTCTTTCTTTCTTATAACAAAGGAAAAATTTTCTCTTCTCACATATACAAGATATTTATTTGCAGCATACATAACCAGCTTGACATCATCATACAAGACATGAGATCTCTTTATTTTCTTTCTCATTAAATCCATATCAAACCCAACATTCCACCAAGGTGGTTCTACATATATACACTTCACAATAGCCTTCCAATGCTATGACACTCAACTTCAAAAGGGCATATTTACTTAAAATAATAACACCATTTTCTTTTACAATATGAGTTCAAAAACTACCATTTTCACTACGAGAAAACACCAAAATCTCTCATTTAATAAACAAGGGTTTTCAAGTGGAGGCATATAAAGATAAACTCTTTTAACATTTTTAGATCAAAATTTTATAAAGAATACACTTTGATGAATATGGCTTGCTCTTTTCCTATAATTTCCTTCTAAAACAAAATACAAACTTTTACTATTGCAATAGTATTAAAAATAAATACAATGAACACAAACAAAGGAATAAGACTTGCCTTTTTTTTTTCATTTCTTCATTGAAAACAAAAAATATGAATCCCATCTTTTAGACTTACAATATTATCACAATATTTGAGGAAGAAAATGACTTACAAACTCATGAACATGGTCTTGTTCTCCTCCCTACCGTAATGGCGTCATGGAGCCTCGTGGGCTCTAGCCATACCCCCGAGCAAGGTTTTCTTTTAACTCCAAGATGATGAATGGATATTTTTTTCAAATTTTACAAGTGATGAAATATAAGATAGCACCAAATCTCATGCTTCTAGTTTCTCTACTCTTTATTGTCAACCATGATCCATACAGCTTACCACTTTCTTATAGAAAAGAAAAAATACACAAAAGAGAAAATGGAAGGAAGAGAGAACTTATCTATTTTCTCCAAGTGAGGGAACTAACTCCTTTATTCTTCTTCCTCTCCAAACCAAGCCATTTTCATCATTATCTTCCAAAGAGATGGACTCCTCTCTTCTTCTTTTTTCATTCTTTCTACCATCTTCACTCAAGTTCTCCAAGAGGAGAAGTGGGCAATGCCCAAATCTTCCATCTTCTTGAGATATGTATAGGAATCCTCCAAACCTACACTCTTTCCCACAAGTGCTCACACATGTGTGAGTCTTGTGCCAATTCCAAGAATTTTTGGGGAGTGGGAGGTTGAGAGTGACAAGTCACTCTTCCCAAGCCCCAACAATTTTTGAATTCGTCACATCCATGAATGCAGACTTTTGAGGGGTCTTTTCACACTCCAAGGACAAGTTCACATGTTAAAAAGGTTCCAAACCCATAGGTATAGGTCCTAGGGGTCTATTCTTGTTCAAAAGCCAAGGAAATTGACCTAATAATCCCTTTTTAAAACCCACAAAAGAATCCATACGAGTTTTGATCTTGACCAAGGGTTCCAACCCCAACCAAACTCACATCACATGACCTACAAATGGATTCTACTCAAACATAATCAATCAATCAATAATAAAACCTCAAACCCTTCTAAGTCAAATAGGGCTACACTTAGAACTTCCCAAAGATGTATCTGATTTGATTCCAATATTTATCCATCCTCCTATTTGCATATTCGATTCCTGCACATTACCAAGGTCAGCATGATTAGATCATATAGCTCTTCATATTATTAGCTAATCCAATTCACATAATTTTCACTCATGAACTATTTACTCATTAATACATCAAATGAACCTAGATTCAAATTTCATTATAATCCAAGGAAATACACACTTACTCCCATACAAGAATATAGTCAATGAAATAGTCACTCCATCATTTTGTTTACCACCTTAGTAATTCATTTTAAACTCCTATAACATTAATGATGAACCATTTACCAAAATTTAATATGCCAAATAACCCATCTCTTTCAAGTTATATCCAACAATTCATATGTGCTTCTATCATAATTAAATCAAGGTTAATGCCCATGAATCCTATAAAGAGTTTCATCATTCATTTCATCATAATCATCATATAACTAATTGTTTGATTGAAATAAAATGGGGGATACGAAACGAGGTCTTACATTCACGGTAGCATAAGCAAGAATATTATCAAATAATCACACTAATTGTCATCCATAATACATCCTACCATCTATTTAGGATCACATAAAACATATTAGGTCTTTACTAATCACATGCAAGGTGGGGCCTTACACACATTCAAAGTTTTTTTGTTCCAACTGATGAATCATAATATACTTTCTTTGTTCTAATAAAGTAGTGTTCTTCTGATATTTCTTTTGACATGTGAGATTGTGTGGCTCACTTGCAGGACCAAAAGCTCCTTTAGTTTTCAATTGTGTGAGTCCATTTCTACCAAAAGTCATTCTTATCTCAATATCATCATTCATGTAAATTTGTGGTAGAGTAAAATCATTTTCCTTTTCCAAAGAACTTGTGAAGGACATGTGTACACAACAGTCTAGAGGATCTTTGAGTTCTTCATGTTTCCTCAGGCTATGAAATTCCTTATATCCAAATTCAATGCATGGTATCAAATTGCTATGAAATCAAATAATCTAGTTTTATGTATAAAGATTAGCTGAGAATTTTAAATTTAGTTTTAATTTACCTTTATTTTCTTTGTGGTCTGGTGTGAAATTGTATTTTTCATCGTCACAATTCTGGAAGTTTAGGTTAAAAGAGGAATTATGTTTATTTTACACATTCTAATTGAGTATTCATTAAGAAAACTTTAGGAGCAAGCTAAGTAGCACATATAATCTGGACTGTGATATCAAGGGGTTGGTGTGTCGTGTTATACTTATAATCCCATTGTCAACATTTAGTATGCATCTCAATTGAATTTAGCCTTTGCTTAGGAATTCTTCTTAAGGACAATCTTATCCATACTAAAGTATCAGCCTAACATATAAAATCTTGATGCTTACATAAAGGAATGCATAAATTTATTTTCTAGTTATATTTGGATTGATGGTTATGTTACTGTCTTTTACTTTTTGGCTTTGTACTCTGAAATTCTACTTTAAAAAAAAGCTAGCTATCACTTAGCCGTTACTTTTTTGTGTTAAAGACTTCACTATTAGCCATGCAGCTACAATGGCATATATCTAAGGCCTTGAAGGTGCTCTTTGTGTAGGTTGTGGAGATTTCAAAGGGCAGAAAGGTCAAGTATGAGCTTGACAAGAAAACTGGACTCATAAAGGTAAAAGTTAACAGATATAAGAAAGGCTATCCATCACACTTGTAAGGAATTTAGAAAGCACCTTATGGAATGATCTCTTCAACAATTGACATCTTTATAAATTTATAATAGTTAAAAACATCAGATTTTCAGATTCCATAGTGTTCAATTATGAATTATATTGTTTCTGGATTCACTGTGTATAATTGTTTTGCATCAGCATTTTAGATCACACTCTATGATCCATCATTAGGATGATAGAGAGCAGCTGAAGGAGAAAAGTGAATCTAGAAACTATATACATTGATCTTTATAATAGTTTAAGCAAAATAGCATGAAACCTATCATTGGCTACTTTAAAAGCATCTTTTTTATTTTGTGAAGGAGTTATTGCAAGTTCTGTTTTCTTTTTTGGCTAATATATTTGTTAGAATCCAGATTGACCATGTTTTGTACTCATCAGTTGTGTATCCTCACAACTATAGTTTTATCCCTCACACTATATGTGAAGATAGTGATCCCATGGATGTGCTAGTCTTGATACAGGTAGATTAATCTAGGCATGATTTTTGTTGGCAATATTTTTGAATAGTAGTTTGCTTAATCGTTGCATTGTATATTTTGGTTATGTGCTACTGATTGTAAATATTCATGTGTAGGAACCAATGCTACCAGGTTGTTTTCTTAGAGCCAGGGCTATTGGGTTGATGCCTATGATTGATCAGGTATTATTTTGTTATCGGCTATACATAAATGGTACTGTGCAGATTGCATTGTAGAGGAAGATATGCTTGGCCCTCTTTCAAGAACTTTATATCTATTAATAAAGCATTTTAACTTATGCATTATTTGATCTATTGTTTGAATGCTCCATCTGACCTATTAGTATCCATTCTGTTGGTGAGGTTCTTCAAAGATTAAGTTGGTTTTGACATCAGTTATGTACATGTAATTGACAATTTAGGGATAAACATGCCATTTCTTTCTTACTTTTTGAAACATTCTACTAAACTTATCTTGAAATATGGAAACATTTTCTTTCCATAAGATTTGTACATGTACTAGAAATACTTTATTGTGAACACATACATCCATTTTTCCTACAGGTCATAGCTAATCTGATTTAAGGGAATTAAAGATGTTCTATACATTGGTTCAATATTTTCCCAAAGCAAAGTATATTATAAGAAAAGGAAATAGACATAGTCACATGTGTTCCACTCTTGCAAATTTACAATTTTTAGAAGGTATGACTTTGTGAAGACCATGGTATACTTAGATAGCCCAAAGGGGAAATCTAACCATGGTAGCCACTTGGTCCAAGAAATAGAAGAATTAATGACAAAAAAGTTTAAGTTTAAGAGAGTTGTTACCAACCAAACAATAGTGCGATTTCATAGATGATAGATTAATATAGTGATCCTCGAAGGCATTTACTCTCATGTATAGAGATTGCTGAAAAAGCACATAACAAAAAATGGAAAACTACCTTTTCCCATGAATGTCCAGCCCAGGGGGATATATCTCATCATACTGAAGTTTTAGGGTGATAAGGGGTTGTTCTCCAGTGCTAATGGGTAGCCATGGACCCACAGTCTAAAACTCTCCAATTATTTATTGATGTTAAGCCTAAGGTAGAGGCTGAAATAGTTTTCTTATTGTGTGGTCCTCTGCTACTAGTGTCATATAGACAGCAAAATTTTTGCTTCATTGATGTCACAGCATCTTTAAAATATGCAAAATATGGTCCAGCTTTAAGAGGGATAGGGTTAGTGTTGGTAGCAAGTTTGGTAGTTTTTTTTACTGCCTTGGGTTGGTATTTCTAGAACCACAAGCTTTAACCTTTCAATGTCTTGTCTGGTGTGCTTGATATCCTGAGTATGGGTGCATGGCTTATGTTTCTTACTAGGAGAAGCCATGGGGACATGTCACAGGAATTTCTCGGCTTGAAAAGGCTAGAAGTAATGCAGTCAAATATCATGGAACATCATCAGCTAAGGGTTTGCTACTATTTTCAATAGAAGATTGAAAATTCAGCTAGTTTTCTCTGAGAGCACTTGTTATCTTGGCCTATTTGAATTTAGTAATGAAAAAATCATTATTGTAAATGGGCCTCCTAGTTCAAGTATTAGCTGGGGCATTCAGATGTGAATGGGAATGAACATAATAGATATGGTCATCTTGTTGGGAAGGTCATGAGTTAGGCTCAGCTCGAGTTTTCTTCATAATTACTTTACCAATGGAAGAGGAGGCATTGTGTTGGTTGGCTAACTGTAAGACATGCTAGCAAGGGTGTTGGGATTAAGGGGGGAGCTAGGGAAAGTGTGATGAGAGTTGGAATAGTTAGGATGTGGGCAAGGCCATTCCCTTTGGAGTTGGTAGGTGAAACAATCTGCTTATCTTTTCCCATGGAGGGTAAGGCTATAGATGAAAGTCAAGGAAGAATAAATGGCAGAGAGAAGAGATGAGATTGCTATAGAATAAAAAAAAACACCTTTGTGAATTTCTTTTAGGGAGCATCATATCAATCCTGAGTGTTGCATAGGATTGAAGGAGTGGAACTTGAAATCATTAAAGAACAAGAATTCTGCCACCTGCAATGTAAGAAGCAGAGAAGAGAGGTGCCAAGGGTGTTGCAGGTTAAAGCCCGAAGCAGAGTTAGGTTGAGGAATGTAATGGGAATGAAATTGTTAAGGAGGAAAATAGGCATGTGAGGAGGGTAGAGAATTGAATGCCCGAGGCTTGACAGATGATGTATGATGCCACATTTGCACTACCAACCAGTAAAATGTTGACAGTTTGGAGAGCAATGTGGAGTCATGAAAGCATCCACTTTCAACATGATATAGAAAGAATGTAGGGTGCCAAAAACAAAGTGTTTCCAAATGATAGGTTGTCAATGTGGAGTAGTGGTGGGGCAGGGGGCAAGGGGGGAATGAGGTGGAAATAAGAAAAATAATGTAAGACTTGTAGTCTTTTTGTACCACTTGTTCACCTTTTATAGGGTCTAAAATGTAGTCTTTTAGGTGCAATCAAATCCATCATAGACTCACCACACATGTTCCTTCATTCTGCACCTTTTCGGCCCCAATGGATGAGCCTGGAACTAGTAATGATTTTTATTCTTTGTTATATGGCATTTGGTGCTGGGAAAGCATCTCTTATTGTAATGGGCAACTTGAGTCAAAATAGCAGGTTAGTTAATTTTGGAAATTTATGATCAAGAAAATAATAATCTTGTCATGCATTGAATAATTGAAATCCTTTGTCAACTTTCACAGGTTGGAGGTGACACAAGGTCTTAGAAAAATAACTCCATTAGATTTGGATGGAAAGGCAATGCAGTCACATGATACTGAGAACAAGCTTGATCAATGGAAAATGTATGCCATGTTAGCATGTTCCTGCCCACCAGACGATAGTGAGGATGGTGGCTTTGCAATTGATTTTTCCTTCACTAAGAGCTCGTTCTGAAGGGAAAATTTCATATTCCCTCCATTTGCAAGGATTAAAATAAAATGTATATTTGTGAGTAAATTATTTTATTAGGAAATTTGAAATCTATTTTTGCCTAATGTTAAAATATCAAATATGTTATTGGAAGTTAGAAATAGACAAAATATTATTTATTTATTCTTTCATTTTTGCCCATGCTAGAATATCAAATATTCAAATACAAAGAAATCAATGTTTATAATATAAAGAATTTAAATGATAAATACAAGTCTTTTGAAGCTTTTATAAAGTAAACACCAAATATTGCAAAATATCGAGCCCTTGAAAAAGTGCGTCACTGCCGGCAAAGGGGTTCTTCCAACGGCCATGAGAGATGACGCCTCACCCTGGAGACACAACATTTCACCCAGCAACTAGATATTTAATGATGACTTTGGTGGAAGTGAGGGCATCGATGACAAAAAAGAGACTTCTCATTACGGGTGAACTGAGGTAAGCGACTTTATTTCTGAGTTTCGAATTTATTTGAATAATGCTCCAGATTAGTAGGAATCTACTTACATATGCATAAACTTGAATTACAACTTCAATAAATGAAAACTAAAGAATAAATGATGTATTTACACACTGGTAATCTAGTCAACCAGATTGAGACATTATACACAGAAACGAGTTAATGATACAATCAAATACATCTATATAGAAATGGGGATAATCATGTAGGAATTGTGGTAAATATGTCATGTGTAAAATGAATTATTAAATACCTTGATTAAATCACATAGTCTGTTATGGTCAGCAGTTGCAACTATTTCAATTAACAAAGAAGCATGTAGAAAGTGAAGGGAAGGGAATCTTAGGTTGAGCAGATACTAGTTCCCCTCTAGGTATGCCACTCCACGGATTAGATGACCAAGAGTCATGCCATCGGGAGCCAACGGGGTGATATCCGCTCTTGGGCTTAGAGTGAGTATCTACGGGCCTCTTGTGGATTCCTCTCCTCTAAACTATCACATGTTTAAATTGAGGGATTCTCCAACATAGTTGGGAAACGATGAGGATGGATAAGGAAAGCAGATACAAGCATATCCCCTAAGTACACCACTCCTCAGATAGGATGACTAAGTATTATGCCATCAGGAGCTAGGAGAGATGGTATATCCACTCCTAGGCTTAGGCAAGATTGCTTCGGGCGGACTTATCCTTCTCATCCAACCCCCACTATGTTAGAGTCCTAAACTTGGTGAAATATGAATTATATAATTAAATTTGTGCAATGAATAAATCAATTTTCTTTTTATCAATTTGTAATGCGTTGTATGGTAAATAATAATCCTTATATGCTTTATATTTTGTTATTATCTAACATGGTTGTAGGTCATAAGTAAAGATTCTTCTCAGGGGACATTACAAAAAATAGTAAGTAGAAACAAATTTAGCTGTATTATTCATTCAATGCATATTACCCTTCTTCCATGCATATGCATCCATTTGGATGTTTCTACTTATGTTTATTCCTCTTTTTTCTATTCATGTCTATAGAAAAAAAGAAAGATGAATAAGCATACTTGAGAAAAAAATTTATTGTCACTGATAAGTGAATCTAACTAGCAAACTTGGAGGGGAAAGCCAAATGATTCACTGGAAAAATAACATCCACTATGGATGGGGGAGGAGGAAAGGCCAAAAGAGAGTGGCTCTTGGGCCCAAGAGAAGGGTCAATAGTGAAAATATCAAACCTGGTTTTATATGGGTCTATCCTAGTTGTTATGTCTAGCCATTCATTAAAAAATCTATGGAATTATTTATTCACCTTCTAGTTTAAAGAACTGAATTCATGATTGATATTGGTCTTTGCATGATTTATAGGATCAACATAAACTGCTTCTGAATTACTTTTTCCTATAGGCATAAATAAAATTTGTTGCTCTCCTGCCATCGTATATACTTAACACTCATTTTAGGTAAAATTAAGTTTTGTTATATAATAATTTTCTAGATATGACTGTTGGTTATATATAGGTGCTCCATGAAACTCTTGAAATATTTTTCAGCTTTCTTTATTGACAATCTTTTTATGCCTTCTCCAGAATGCTTCTATTTTAGCTTTAGGCCATTCACACTTACAGGTTTGTGAAATTATGCTAATTGAGCTTGCATCCTTTTTGGAGGAGGTGATATATGAAACAGAAACCAAGTCAAAATGGAAGGTATGTTGCACTCATCTTTGTTTTTGGTTTTCTTGTTGCTTATGAGCATAGTATAGAAATACCATGGTTGTAACTTTGCAGATTGCTCAGGAATAGTATGTCATTAATACTTATATTTTCTCTCAGAGTCCAAAGGTACGTTGTGAAGACTCACGAGTACATTTTGCAAATGTATATTGAACGGTTGCAAAGAATGTATGGCCTGGCATGCTAAGTCACAAACCTGTATTGTGTACGCTCTTCTTTTTTCTTATGCTTAAATTAGCATTATCCTATGGTGTTTTGTCATCTCTATGTGGTTTGAGGGCTCATCTTTGAGATAGTGTTCCTGTATCACAAACTATACCCATTTCCAAGATTCATGCAACTTAGCTTCATTCAGATAGAAAACGTTAAGTACAAACATATATGCTTACTTTTGTTTGAGTTCTGACTAGTTTTAATTATTGAAACTATATATTTTTGGCTTCCCTATTGTGCAAATATAGTTTGTATCAAATAATATATATCTTTGGCTTCCCTAGTTTTATTATTACAATCTTGTTCATTTTGATTCATTTAACAACATTGCTTGATCATCTCATGAAGTAATATCTATCATGTATTGTAAAGAACCTCTTAACAAAATCCCTTAAAGCAATCATTGTTGCCAAGGCCTTTAACAAGCTGTAATAACTCTACAATTTTTGTATCATTTAATATAATTCCATTTGAAACATGTTTGTTTTATTTTTCAATCAAAACAAGAAGTTGATAAATTGAGGGCACCATAAAAATATGGATAGTAGGAATTTTAAAGGATTTAGATGTCATGATCATATTCATGAGGCTGTTAGTCTTCATAGTAGACGTGATCTGTCATTTTACATAGTGGAGAAAATGTCATCTATTGTGAATTTATTTGGAGTACCATTTAAAAACTTCCAATATCTTGGTAGCCATGATTGATTTGAACTTTAGATATTGTAAACCATCCCTACCATCCTTATTTTCTGCTGAAATCATCTAAAAGGAAGAAACTCTAGGCATTTTAATTTTATTTTATAGAGTGTCATTAATATCTCCAACATAACCTTTGTGAGTGTCCCTGTGATTTCACAAAAGAAGCAGGCCATGCTGTCCCACAAAACACATGAAAATAAAATAAAAAATGGTTATAGTTATAGCTTTTAACTTGTGCTTGATTTATGTAATATTAAATTCTTTTATCATAATTTGATTTTTTTTCCTTTATTGTTTTGTGTTGTCCTGTATTGTCCTCTCTCTACCACCCCAAAAAAGGTAGATATTATTCCTTTCTAATTGCATTAATTGGAAAATTTGAGGTTTGATGAATGCATATTAGAGGTAAGCTTTTCTTTCAATAGCATTAGGTTTCTTTAGGATTTAAATATTTTGAAAAGCATAATGCCTTCTAAATTCCTAACAAATTCTAATCCTCATTGAAATTGTTCAATTCTCAGTTGTATCCAATTGAAGACTGGTTGGTGGAATCATCTTTTCCTTCCATGTTTGATCTGATTACAATTCAAATGGTTTTGGATCAGCTTCTTCCCAATAGTTCCAGATGAGTATATTTTGGATATATGCTTCTATCTATAGTATAACCTCAAATCTCATTCATTTTTTGGTAGTTGACATCTTTTTTTCCCCTATCTGCAATAAGGAATACAGTAACTATTACATATCATGTAATTTCAAATATTATTTTTACCTTCATTACCATTCTTTTGGGATCTTGGTTACTGTTTCTTTTTAATTTTTGGACAATTACTGGGTTTAGCAGGAACCTGGGTCAAACTAGGACCAGTCTGGACTGTGTACTGATCTTTGTCTGGGTCTAGCTTGGATTTTCCTAGGGTTTTGCTCTGTGCCTATGGATTTGGTACCTAACAAGCAGTTCAACCCCACAGTTGAACATTGACTATTTTCCATGAGGCCACCTTGGAAGATGTTGTCTATCCTACAGAGACTGTTGGAAAGCAAGTTAGATATCGTGTTGATGGCTTGAAGATAATGAAGGTAAGATGATTGGTGATAAAGAAACCAGCAAGATATGAAAATGAAGAGGTAAACTATAAATTTTTTTAAGGGGCAGTTCAATGGTAAGAGAAACAATGAAGTAACAGCTAACATGGTCATAGGATGATAGTAATCAAAATAAGGGCAGCCTACAAATGATTGGAGTTTTATCACAATCATAGATTGAAAGTTCCTTTGCAAAGATGTATCATGTACTTATGCATTACAAGGGTAAGGGACTGTATAATATGATATAAAAGAACATTTATGCACAAATGACAGTTAGAGGATCAACAAGCATTAGAAGGGTAAGGGACTGTAGGTTATGATATAAAAGAACAGTCATGTTCCTATTCTTTTGTAAGTTGTTGAACAACATAAAGACAAGGTTTTGGAGCAGATTCGGCTAGTTCTTTTCTCTCTCAACAATGTATTGTAATCTTTTCAAGTTCTTTCATGTTGGGACAGTAAATTGTAACTCCATTTTCAAGCTTACACAGTTGAATGTAATATCTTTTTGATTAATAAAATAAGCTATTTTTACCTTATCATTGTTGTTTTATTGTGCAAATACTTTAGATAGTTGATAAGTAATTTTTTTGATTAATGGAAACCAGTAAATAAAAATGACTAAATATATGACTAAAGTAATGACTAAATATATGACTATATGATTAAATTAATGACTAAATATATGACTAAATTAATGACTAAATACATGACTAAATATATAACTAAAGTAATGACTAAATTAATGACTAAATATATGACTAAAGTAATGACTAAATTAATGACTAAACATATGACTAAATAAATGACTACCATGACTAAATAAATGACCAGTTAACAACAATCAATGACTAAATTAATGACTAAATCAATGACTATATCAATGACCAAATCAATGACTAAATCAATGATTAGATAAATGACTAAAATAGTTTAGTCATAAATTTGGTCGCGTTATAAATGACTAGAAATAAACTACTAATGGTCATGTGACCAAAATTAGTCATTTATATGCAATTTTTAGTAGTTTATTTAGTCATATATTGTTGTTTTTGTACTAGTGTAGTGTCCCTCCAATTGCGACACTCTGTCTTAATTTGTTTTTGGTTTGATAGATAGATGTTTTAGTTTACTATCATACTATGTTGATTTGTATTTCATGGATGATACATTGACATCCTATTTATCTAGTTATGTTAGTTTGATGATACTGAGATAGACACATTCTTGATATGGTTTATTAGCTTACAAATTTTCATGTGGTTATCATGTTGAGGTGATTGCTTATGTTTTATCTAGTTCATCTGTGTCGGTGAAGAAGACAATGTAGCATTACTCATTCGTGAGTACCCTACTACACTGCAATTCTTCTTCACGGTGTGTTTTCTAACATAAGTATATATATGTTCTAACGTTGATGTTTCCTGCAAACACAGGTACCGGGTAACGGCTTCACCTGCTTGTTAGGTCTGAGTGTACCCTAATGCAATAAAATTATGTTGGTGGAGGTATTGACAGGTCCTTTTTGAACCATCCTTTTTTTTCGAACGAGTATCTATGTGTTACCCATGTTATTGTCCAATTTATTCTGCCGTGTTCGTTTGTATTGTTTTGTGTTTGTGAATTAATATTTAAGTTTAAATGTCTATTAATGTATTTATAAATGTTTATGATTTAATTTATTAAATTAAATTAAATAAGTTATCAAATTTGAAAGTGAAATTTATTCTCTTTGCATATGTATTTAATTAAATATATATTTCTAATTTAATTGTGCAACTTGAGTTATGAGAAACATATATTTTTAAGGAAATATATTTTCAACAAGATATGAATCTTTGATTGACAGTTAAAGATCTAATCTGATATTTTTAAAGAACAAGTTGAACTGATGGATCTATTTACAATGCGAAATGATCTATCAGTAAAGTTTGGATGATTGAAAGTTATTTGCATGAATTAATATCTTTTGGAAAATTTGCAATTTTGCATTCACAAGAAGAACTTTCACAGCAGTAGTTTTTAGCAGATTTTGCACGCCAATAGTTTCAGAAGAAATTTTCTCTTAAGATTTTGTTTACAAGCGTAATTTTGAAGCTGGATTGATTTGTATTCTTCGTTGAAGACTGGTGAATTGAAATTGCAGAATTGACAGAAGTTTTTCAAAGATTCGTTTCCAGCCAATTATCAAAGTTTTAACAGGTTTTCTTCTTGATTATAAAATATTGTGTTTAAATTCTGGAAACTTAATGTAGAGTTTTGTTGATTTATAAGGAAATTGCTTTGTTGAACCTGCACAAAACACAAAGAAACATATTAGAGGAGTAATTGAACTTTAAAGTAGAAATGAATATAAACAAATAGTAATTATAATATACTAGATTTGAGATCGTCATTAAATCTGGCTGTGAAATGATAATAATAGCTAGAATTCAAAAATTTAGGTAAAAAATAAAGACTTTCCTTTATTCTCAAAAGTAGATATTAATAAAATTTCTGATCTGAGCTTTTAGATGCCTGTAAATCTACAAACTTATCTCTTAATATGGCGCGCTTAGGGATATGGGATGAATGTATTAATATACTGTCTTATACTTTCCATCCTTTGGAATTTTTGGGTATAACATGGCTTTGTTTGCATTTTATTATGCTAGATATTTCTTTGTTTTTTCACCTATAGGATCATAGAAATCCATTTTATATAATCTATACACCAGGTTTGAGCGTAGCTTCCTCCTAAGCTGTATATATTTGGCCTTGTAATTGACTCTCATGTTGGAGAGAAGCATTTTGTTTGTATATATCATAGTCTTTCCTACCAGTGTTTGCGCGTAGCTTTCTTCTTATGGTGGTTGTTGAATGATCTTGAATTAAAGATCTAACTTTTAAATATATCCTATAGCTTATATTTTTTTAATAAGTAATTTTTCTTTCTTTACCAGCTTAGTTAGCTGAGATAAAGATTTGTCTACTAGAATATGGTAGTCTCCTTAATTTCCTTTATTTACCATAGTATATCTCTTCTGATAAAATCTGCGCAGCTGTAGATTATGTTTGAAGACTTTCTATTCAAAGAAATATACCCGTATTGTAGTACCCCTCTGTTTATGCTTATGCTTTTTGCTGTTACGTTTTCACATTGTTAGACCTATGATATGTTGTTGGATATTTTGATCGCTGGTTTTGAGCGATAGTGGATTATTTTGTGACATGATGATACTTGTTTGATGATTATTGATTTCAGACATGATTGGTTATAGTTTAGATGTTTTACTATCAGTTGATTATTGCTATGTATATGTTATGATGGACTAACAGCTATTTATTTTGTCAGTTTGTTGTGACGTGTATTGGTGTGGAGAATGGAATCGCATCACTCGCTTGCGAGTGCCCTGTGATATCTGAGATTTTCTCCGCACAGTGTGTTTGTTTAATGCTTTATATATATATATTTGTATGCATGTTATTGCTTGGTTGCAGGAATTGCAGGTACATGACACCGAATCCACCTGGGTACTCAGGTCTGAGCGTGTCAAGACTCAATAGAAACATTGATCGAGAGATAGTAGTTTGGTTTACCCTAGTCTAGTTTTTAACCCTGGTCTTAGTACTTTGTCTGTTTTAGTTCAGAGTCATAGGTTTGTCTTGTATTTTATGTTTGGATAAATCGTTTGAAAAACAAATTTGGTTAATTTTTAATGATAGATATTGTGTTTTAAATTATTGTTATTTAAATTAATTTTAAATGTTAAAGAAATTACTTGCTTGATTATTTAATTAATTAATTAGCTTATTTGGTTAAATGGTTTGATTATAAAAGATCAAACTTATTTAATTAAATAAATTAATTAGTTAAATTAAAATATTAAGTGAGTAAATAGTTATATTTGAAAATTAAATAAATTATGGAAAATTGTAAATTTAAATTAAAAAAATATGCATGAGATTTGTATAGTGGTTGCAAAATTTAAATTAAATAAAATTAAAATTTGCATGCAAATTTGAATTGGCAAATTGCCGAGAAGTGGAGAAGATATTTTGGTAACCACTTCTCGACAAGTGTTCCAGTGCTTTAATTGATTATTGTTGAGATTGTTGACGGATATTATCTGAGGATTTGGAAATTACAGAGGCTATTCAATTTTTCTCACGGGGAAATTATCAGAGCCTTTACAAAAAAAAATTCTTGCTGTGTAAAAATTTATTTTCTAAGAGGATTTGTTATTTCCTTTGGGGTTGTATATTTGTGGAAGATCCCTTGGAGGATCTTGGTGGTTAGATTAAAGCTTTCTCGGATTTGGTGCTTTGAAGAAGTTTTTGAAGGATTGCGTTCTACAGGCAAGAGATTTTTCTTCAAGATCTTCAATTTACAGGTATTTTACTGGTGAATTTGTCTTATTTGTTTGATAAAAAAAATATTTAAAAAAAAAAGAAAATTTGAGTGTAATTTAAATCTCTGTGAAAGTTATTTGCTGTATTTATCTTGAGGGGTTTTGATAAGAAAAGAAGAAAACCTCTGTATTTTATTTTCTGCTGAAATTATTTAAATTTTAGTGAAGGGGAAATTATTTGTAAAAGGGGAAATCAAATCTACAGGAATGATTCAGTAATTGAATGAAAATACTGTGTTTCTTTGTAAACCTTATTGAATTCTGTAGAAGTTTTTCTTTTAAAAATTCTCTGTGAAAACCCTGGTTAATATATATATATATATTAAATTATAAAACTTATATCTTATGTCTGGTATTTCCTATTAAAATCGCCATACTGGCGTAATAGGAATTTTATTTTAAAAATACGGATTGAATCCGAGATGCGGAAATGTTTTCAGCGAAAATTATAAACGATTTTTTTTATATATAAAAAAAATAGACTATGGGAAAGGGCCGAAGCCCTTCCCCACACCCTACGCGAGTGGCGCAGCCGCCATGGCTGCGCACAACAGCCGTCGGCTGCTGGGCGCAGCCCTAGCATGGGCCGCACCCACTCCCAAACCCTGGGAGCGGCGGCCAGGCTGCGTATAAATTAATATGATTTGTTACTTTTTAATTTTAAATGTATTCAAATTTTATTTGGTATTTAAAAAGTCAATTTAAATGTGTAAAATGTTTAATTCAGATTTTATTTAAAGATTAAATTTATATGTATTATATTTGTATATATATATATATATAAATATATATGAATATATTATTCTATATTAATATTTATATATTTACATATGTTTTTATGTTAGTATATAGATATTTGTAAAGTTTGTGAATTTTTTAAATTAGAAATATAATTTTGTTATTTTTAAAATTTCTTGAGAAATTTGAAAATTGCGAAAGTATAGAAAATGATTTTTATGTAAAATTGTGAAAATTAGAAGAGTGAACTAAAGAAACAATTACATTCATTGTTTTCAAAATAGACCTTTTATTAAAATGATTTATAAATATGTTGTTTTTAAAAACTCATACTTATGGATTTAGTATATCCAAATGATAGACATAAATTTGCTTTAAATTGTCTTAATTTTGTGATTGGGCAAATGGGGAAAGTTTCTAACGATCAAGTCTTCTAGATCAATTGTTAAATGGGGTTTATGATTTCTAAGTTAAATTTCTTGTATTAACTAAGGTTGTGTACATGGCTATGCTGGGTGATTTGACACCTGTGTTATGAACATTGATTGTTGTTCGTTTTATCGTGATTGGTCTTTTATATTGATTTTGGTTATATGTACACTTTGTAAACCTTAGTCAGTGAATGTAGATTCCCATGTTATGTTTAGGGGAGTGGCTATTTGTAAGGGCCGACACACAAAGTGGTGTCAGGGTAACTTACAAATAGTTGGTAAGTTAGTGATAATTAAATGACACATTAGTTAGAATAAAACTCTTAATAAGATATTTTGCCTCTCTTATGACTCTTGAGCTTCTTTAGTCATGAGTATAAGATGAGAAGGCCTGGAATGGCAAATCGGTGTCTTGTTCCTTTAAAATGCATACGATTCCACAATAGTATGCAATAGGGGCCGGGTTTCATAAGAGGTTACCAAGGTAACCCAAGGATTGGGGGCCGGAACCTAGGAAGAAACACCAGGGTAACCTTTGCATTGTTGTGATGACACTCCACCTAGAATAACAGTTAACCTTGTGTATTAGTAATTCATTCAATTGTCAAAATCTGGAAGCAATGTAACCAATAGTTTGTTATGTACTAGTGTCTAGGGTTAGTAGATTAGGTTTAGGTAACCTTATTACTATCTCCTAGCACAGGGGATGGACCTATGGGTACCACATGGTTGGGTGGAACATGCACCTTACTCTGTTGGGTCCCCAGTTTTGTGATCATGGCATCGAGAGCTTCATGGATGGAGAGCTGGCAACTTGGATCTTATGTGTACTTTCATCATTGTATAATGTAAATCTTATATTATTAAACATCCCTCAAATGTTGTGAGGTGATCATTTGTAAAATGTAACTATTATTTGAACTACCTCATCAGATGGATAAGTATTGTATATATAATCAAATGTAATGTATGAAACAAATTTGTATCTTATACTATCTTGAATGGAATCCAATGTAATGCAATGTTTATCTTTGATGTTTATGTTAATGTTGATTAATATGTGCAATGTGAAATACTTAAGTCACTTAAGGAAAACTCAAAGTAGTGTATCGTCTAGTAACTTAACGAATGTATGCAATTAATTAACTTAATATTAATACTTAAAAAAAAATTTATTACACCTTTAAACACATTTGCAACATTCTTAGGTTATTAAGACGAGGCATTACATGTACAATTGAAAATACTCCTCATCTGTTGTCTTTTAATGATTAGACTGGTGAAATTCCACTAAGATACCATAATCTTTGATTATTATCTTCGTGCGTCCGGTATTGTTTAGTTCGCATTTGTGTATACTTAACAATCTGCATGCCCTCTTCCTTCATCTATTAAGTTGTTATTTATAGCTTTTAAATCTTAGAGTTTATTTTATCCTTGCACCAGTGCGGTTGTTTAGAAATGGCGAAAAAGATAATGGTCATTTAGAATTTTATTTACTTGGATATCTTCGTTCATCTCTACCTTATAAAATAAATTCCTTATGAAGTCAGCGCAGTTTTGTTTCTATCAAATATCTAATTTCTAGATTATTATACTGTTATTGGAACATTCAACTTTGCAAGCAATGGGAATGAAAGTCTGGTATTAAACATAAATCATAATAAAATCATTTGAATAGGCGTGCGAATAGTATAGTTAAAAGCGCAACAGTCTGAAGATATTTAGATATCCACAATAGATATTTATAATTAACTCCAGTTGATATTTGTGCATGGTGTGCAAGGAATGGTCTGAGGTTTCAATTTCTTGCTAGGAATGCATGTCGTTCTTTTACTTCTTGTGATTAAGATATTTATTGAAACTGTCTCTCTTTTCTCCTGTAAGAGTTCTTCCTTGCATGAAATATAAATGATAATTAATTTCTTATAAAATTATTAACAGTTAAAATATGTAGATATGTATAGCGCATAAATCAATTAAATGTAAACTTATAATTCAGAAAATATTAGAAGGTTATAATTTTAAGTTTATTATTTATAATGAGAATTAATTTAGTATTAAAATAGAATAAAGAAAAAGTCTCTCTCTTTTTCTATTATATATATATTTATATATTAGCGTATTTGGCTACCTTTAAGTGTTTGAGTTATAAATGTATAGGATTCATGTAATCCTAACTCTATTAAATATAGATGTATTTTTCTTTGAAATTATAAACAAATGATAATACCAATAAATTGTTTATTATGAACATTTAACTCATGAAGTTTTGTAGCTTGCAATTAATTGGTGTGTAAATATATTTATAATGTAGATGATGTATATTTTCTTTTCATCAAAAACTTGAGAAGTGAAAATTTTTATTGATAAGATTAATACGTTTCTTTTATGATGCTCATATTACTAATCTTTTTACATAGGGGTATAGTTTTGTACCATTTTGTGGTCGTCTGTAGAGACATCTTAGAGATTATGATTTGACTCTAGAGAATGATATAAACATTGTGGTTTTGAACTTTACATTTAATAACTACCCCTAGACTTTTATGTTGAGTTATGTTATAGAAAGAGTGGCTTGCGGTAGCGGCCGGAATCCTTATGTGATTGTCTGGGTAACCTATCGTAGGTGTGTAATTCAGTGAAAACCTAACTAATGTATTAGGGGTTGGGTAGAACTAAACATTAACTCAGATATAAGTTTGCCTCACCTTCTTTCTTAATGCTTGTTTAGATTGAGAAAAGGCCGAGAAGGCCTGGAATGGCTAGTCATCATCTTGTCTTCTTGAAAGATGAAACGACTCCACATTAGTTTGAATAGGGGACGGGAATCGGTAGAGATTTCTAGGGTAACTCTTGGAGAGGGATGGTAGTCTAGGAAGATTCACCAGGGTAACCTATCCTGATAGTGTGATGACACTCTTAGTCTATACCATGATGGTGATCCTTGTGTTCAACTTTCTATTAGATGTGATTTGTTACTGATATTTTATCTATTATGATTCGTCATCGTCATGTCGTGATGTGAATTTGTAAACCACGTAAACGTAATGTTCTGTCTTCATTGTTTGTGGACCTGTCATTATCTCCTAGCACGGAGGGAGTGGACCTTCGGGTTCCACGTGGTTGGGAGGAAACCGTGCTTTATCTTCCTTGGATTTTCTTGCAATTGATCCTATGCTTGTAGCTAGTTCAAGTTACTTCATTGTTTGTGATTGTGGATGCAGAGCATGTTCGTGGATATGGATGACATATGTGATATGATCACTATCTGATTTGTAAATTTACCTCTTGTATAAGAGCGTACTCATTGTACTATCATTTTGATGTATTGAGATTCATTGAAATCTCAATTGTTGTAATCTTGACATGTGGATATTTGATTGTATCAAGTTTTGTAAACTGGATCTTTCATGACATTAAATTTGTACTATTCTTTATGTTTATATGTTGTGTATACTTATTAGTTTTAAGTAACATTGTCTTAGAAACTTTATAGCAATTATGTAATTAAATATCTTTTAAAAAAAATTTGTTCGATTAACTTTACTCTTTACACTTTGTTATAACAGTAACCAAGGCAGGGCGTTACACCACTTGCCTCTAATATGTCATTAATTTGTCTAATCAGGTACTTACAGAACCTTAATCACTTAATTAGGCCAACCTAATCTCCATGTCATTTATGGAATGTGTCCTAAGTCAACCCTATTAAATGCTTTCTCCTTTTGGAGAAGGCACCCCTTTCCCCATGTGAATTTTTAATTCACATTTAATCCCTCGATGCATTTCAATGAATTTTAAATTCTTTCCCTCATTCTCATTTGGATATTTGAGAAATTTTTAATTCCTCACATGTCCTCTCACCCACATGTGGACAAGGACCTCCTTTATGAGGAGATCTTGTCCAAATCCCAAGGTACTATGTAGTACCTCCATGTCATGTCCACATCATCTTTTTCAAGCCACTTCACATGTCACATGTCAAGATGTGAGGGCCTGTGAGTTCTCGACTCACTATAGCCCTACATCTTGGCCTTGTTGGTTTAATCTCATCTGTCCATTTCTCTAGAGAATTCAAAATTCTCCATAAATACCCCCTCTTTTCTCTCATTTTATGGGGAGATCATTGTGCTAACCAAAATCTTGCAAATTTTTCACTTGAGCCATACTTAGCCAAAATACTTGCACTTGCAACCATTCTCACCTATTTTCCATCCATATTGCATCTCAATCATACATATTTTTCCATCAAGAGGAGCATATATCATGTCAACAATCAAAGGGCCAACCAAAAGAACAACTCAACAAGGTAAAATGTTCCATTTTGTTTTGTTAAGCTAATCATTTGCCCAATCTTGAGGTGTTGGGTGTTTAGGTGGTTTCTTGCATATTTTGTGTTGCTGCTCATTTCTGGGACCGTGTTTTCCCCTGATCACAATAATATATTATTATTACATTATATTATAATACCACCCACTCCCTCAATTTGTAATGTTTTTTTTAATTATCTACTTTCATATCATATTGTCTAATTTTTATTTGTGTGACTAATTATTTAGTTGTGTTTTTTACCCAATGATCAAATTAGTCACTTATGATGATAAAATTAGTCATTTATTTAGTCATTTATAGTTGTGTACTTGACCTTTTGAAATGAAAGTGTTTGCAAGATAGCCCTAAAAAATGCATTTGGATTGTTTAAATCATATTTTATTAGTGAAATTTGTAGACACTGAAAAATGTCCTAAGTCCGCGAGCATCATTTTTCTTGGTCGTTGTCCTTCGATAATTGAATAATTTTAATTATTCAATTAAGTTTGATTGCATTCCTCTATTAATTAAATAATTTTTAATTATTTAATTAATTCACCTTCTCATCTTTATTCTATCCTGATCAATTAAAATTATTTAATTACATCACTAATATATCCCTTTCTTCAATAATTAAATAAATCATTTTTTATTTAATTATTTATCTTTCATCTATAGTCAAATAATAATAATAATCATTATTTGACCTTTGATTCTTCAATAATTATATAATTTTCAAAATTATTTAATTGTGTTTCATTCCTCTCTTTTGGATAAATAATTCAAATTAATTATTCATGTCTAATTTCCACCTCCCCATTTAATTAAATTGATTAATTTAATTACATGCTCCTTTTCTCATTTTCTCTAAATAAAAAATTTGGATAAATTATTTATTTTCCACTTGTCATTTTCCTCCATTTTGAATAAATAATTTAAAATAAATTATTTATGCACCTCCACCTGGTGAAAGATACCTTGTCATTATTTGAAAGAAGCAATCCACAAAATGTGAGATGGGGTTAGAAATAAGCTAATTGTCTCCAACTTTCTTGCTACCATTTGCTATCATTCTTATCATAATCCTTACCAAGATATCTTTGCAGCATGCATCAGTTGATCAATATTTTTCTTTGAAACAACGGGACAAGCTGCATTGTCTCAAAGAGGGGCAAAATGTAGACATTGAAAAATGTCCTAAGTCCGCGAGCATCATTTTTCTTGGTCGTTGTCCTTCGATAATTGAATAACTTTAATTATTCAATTAGGTTTGACTGCATTCCTCTATTAATTAAATAATTTTTAATTATTTAATTAATTCACCTTCTCATCTTTATTCTATCCCGATCAATTAAAATTATTTAATTGCATCACTAATATATCCCTTTCTTCAATAATTAAATAAATCATTTTTTATTTAATTATTTATCTTTCATCTATAGTCAAATAATAATAATAATCATTATTTGACCTTTTATTCTTCTATAATTAAATAATTGTCAAAATTATTTAATTGTGTTTTCATTCCTCTCTTTTGGATAAATAATTCAAATTAATTATCCATGTCTAATTCCACCTCCCATTTAATTAAATGCTCCTTTTGTCATTTTCTCTAAATAAATAATTTAGATAAATTATTTATTTGCCACTTGTCATTTTCCTCCATTTTGAATAAATAATTTAAAATAAATTATTTATGCACCTCCACCTGGTCAAAGATACCCTGTCATTATTTCATGTCATAGTCTGCATGTCCCTGTCATAACCTGTATGTCCTTGCATGTATGTCATAGCATGCATGTCCCTGCATGCATGTCTATCATGATTCCTCCTAGAATAGCATATTCTTGATGCAACAATTTTGGACCATTGATCTTGGAATCTTTCTAGAAGATTAATCCTAACCGTCCATTTGAAGGGTTGTCTATAAAAGCAACCTCTGTTCTCCATTTTCAGCTTAACAGCTAATTGTCTCCAACTTTCTTGCTACCATTTTCAGGTTTTGTACAAGTGTTTCAACAAATCTAAGGGAAAATTTGCACAACAAGAAGAAGAAGAGCAAGAGAAGTGATTCAAGTTCAATGGGGAGTGTTTTATTTCATTGTTTTCATTTTGCTCCTTTCATATGATTGTATTCTCTTGTTTGGATGAGGTTTTATAGCTTAGAAGTGTTGGCTATCACTTTGTCTATGCTATTTGATTTCTAACCCCATCTCACATTTGGTGAACTCGATGTGAATGTAGAGAAATTTGTGTGTTTTCTTGTTTATTTTAGCTATTTTGTAGGTTACAGCCAAGAATTCATATAAAATCCTATCATATTCTTTTGAGCACGGAAAAATGGGCACATGAAATATTTTAAAACCATTATTTGGGTTTTGTATGCCTCATTCTCAGCTTTCTAGAACTTCAAATAGTTTAAAATTTGGTTAAGATTTGAGAAAGTTATGCTTGTTTTAGTGATCATAAATTTTTAAGATTTAGCTGTTAAGACCCAAAATTTTCTTTTGTTTATAACACTTTTGTCTTGCAGGATTTTGCGAAAAAAAATTCAGGTTTTGAAGGTCTATGTCTTAGCTTTCCATAGATATCTACGGTTTAAAATTTTGTTTAGTTTTGAGAAAGTTATCACTATTTTAGTTTGCTATTTTCATTCAAGTTTTCTTCTGGTTTACTAATCTTATGCTTGTAGCGTGTCGCTTTGGAGTGGGGTTCTCAAAAAAATGCTTCGTTTGGAGCAACAAAAAAATTGAGCTCTTAGTTTTTAGTTTTCTGTAATTTCTTTTCTTAGTTTAGTTTAGTCTCTTCATTTTCTAGTTTAGTTATTTACCAACTTTTATTTTTTAGTTTGATTTTTAATCTCTTGTCCTAACTTAGTTTTTTTTTTGCAGCTTTCTCGTTGATCCAAGACATTTATGAAACTACTAGCTTGTGGTTTTGCAGCTCCGTTAGTTGAAGACTCATTTCACAAACAATGTGTTTGCGATTTCTAGTTTAGAAAACACTTCTTTTGGTGCAATAAAATGAACTTTTTTTTGTAGGTGTTTGACTGTGCTTGATGTGGTAGGTGATTATGCTCTCACCCAGTGAAAAATTGGTGATAAAAAAACTAGACCCACTTTATTTTTGTAACCTTTAAGACTTAGTAATTGAAGTGTCCTCTCCCCTTGCGCTTTCAGGCGATCCTGGGTGTAAGAGAAATGGTTACTGACTCTAGAACTTGGGCCTGTTCTGGTGGGAAAAAGTACTCACCCCAGGATGACTCAAACTAGTAGCACCCTAAACCCAAGGGACTTCCAGTTGGTATATAAAAGTGGATTCTTGGGGAAAGCCCAAGAATCATGTGTATGGTTCTGACGAGATGGATCCGAAAGGGGACTCTCGCCACATGGATCATGCCCTACAAATGAAATGCCCTTACTAAACACCTATTGTTTTAGAAGCCAACCATTTTTTAGCCATTGCTTGGTATAGTGCAAGGTATAGTATCATGCCTAAAGAAACTCACTACTAATCCCCTTTAGTAGAGATAGCAATTCTTGGGAAGTGACTACCCAAGAATCTGAAGTTGGTGTGCTCGAATGACATTAATGAGCTGTGGAGGGGAGCCAGTGCCACAAACTTCTAATCTATCCGCTCTCAAGAAGGAAAGGTGTCTAGCACCAATCCGGGGTATATCGGTGGGCTATATTAAGTATACAAACCCTTGGCCTATTGGCCTATTAGGATTGTGCTTGTCTCATGTGTGTTTGCATACACCAAAACATCATGCTTGTCAAGTGTTTTATGGATTTTCAAACAGTATTCACCACATTCAAAAATCTAAACACAAACAATTGACCTCAAACAAACATCACACCTAGTAACTTGCAACACTTCAAAACATTTCCAAAACCATCAACCAAATATGTCTAACCGCTATCCTCCATATTCATCCATGACCTATGAATGAAACCAAAGGATTGAATATCTTGACCATCGTTTGAAAGAGCTTGACAAACAACTTGAATCCCAACATTTGAATGAAGTGATGCAATCATCTCATAAGCCTTTATCCTCATCCAAAACTACATCATCCAAGTTTAATGTCCATGAATTTCTACAAAGGATAAATGAGAAACCCAAATCTAAATCCTCAAACACAAATGATATTGTGCAATCCTACCATGTCATGTATCTATTTTCATCCCCCATAAGTCAAAATAAACCTCATGAGTCTTTCACCCAAGTTGACGAATCTATTCAACCATCCTCTCCTATCATGTCATCTACATCCAATGATTCATGTCAATCTCTTAGTCCAAAGCATGCTAGCATAGACTCCCTTGCACATCAAGATCAAAGCATTCTTTCCACTCCATCCAATGATACCAAAAATCTACAATGCTCTCCAATATTTGACCAAGATCCCATCTCTCAAGAACCTCACGATGATCCCCTTATCTCTTTTTGTTTCATCCAAGATGATTCCCTTCCATCTCAAGAGAAAAGTATCCTTCCAAGTCCTCCTTCCACCTAAGCTAATCAATCCATACCATCTGATGATTCCATTGCATCCCAAGAGCATGATAGTTCTTCCATCACATCCAATGATATACTACCATTTGCTAATCAAGATATGCTTTCCACAAAATCTCAAGATTACCTTCCTCATCAAGATCAAGATAAACCTCCATTCAAGGATACCCTTTCATTCCATGATGATGGCCATCCTTCTCATGATCAAGATATGCCTTTCATACCCCTTCGTGATGATTCCATACCTAATAAAGACCAAGATAATCCATCTCCTACACCTCTTGATCCTTTTCCAAGTCAAGATCAAAGTACCCCCTTATCCCCACATCAAGATCCTATCACACATCCTAATTCCCCTCATGATCACAATCCTCCACAAGAGTCTATCACCCCTATTCAAACTATCCATGAACCTCTTACCTATCAAATGGGTTCTCTCACTTTTATCCAAGGTGGTTTACTCAAAGATCTTGTTAGTCCTTCCATATCACAACCACCTCACAATGGACTTGCATCTTGTTTCATAAACAATATATATCCCATTGGCAAACAAATGTGTCAAAGTATGAACTACAAAGGCAAAGGATTAGGCCTTCATGAACAAGGTATCCTAGAACCCCTTTATATCCAAGAAAATACATATTATCATGGCCTTGGATACACACCTCACACTCAATACATTGGTATCCATCGTAAGCCTAGATTCCATCAAAATAAACCTACTTATCTTAGTCCATCAAACCTTCCATCTATCCTAGGTCCTTAGCCTAGTTCATCAAACCTTTTGTCTATCCTTGGTCCTTATCATCCAAACCCTGGTTCATCAACCCTTCTATCCATATTAGGGCCCTACATCCCTTCATCTCCTATTCATCAAGAACAACAAAGGCACACATCCTTGTAGTCCTCTCAAAATTCTACCTACATTAACCCATCCATAAGACCTCCATATCATTCATCTCCATCCACCCATCCCATTGCTCTTGGAATCAATTTGGGTGCCAAATGTCAAAAGATTCCATATCAAAATCCACATGTATCAAAGGATCAACATGTATCCTTGAAGAGCCATGAAAAAATAAAAGAAAATTTGATCCCAAGTCAAAATAAAAATCCAAAAGGCCACAAAGGCCCTGTTGGAGTTATGGACAGACACTAAGAGGGGGGAGTGAATCAGTGTCAACACTTTTTCAACTTCTACCAAGATTTTACATTCTAATTTCCTTTTCTTTCAACAATAGAGTAGAGTAATCACATTTGAAAGTACAAAGATATGATAACATTAACTCAGTCTATTAGACAACTTATGACAATATGATTTGAGTGAGATATCTTACATTTTCCAAAACATAGCTCAGATTTGATCTCAATATTACTTTGATTAATGCATTCATGAGTTGAATGTAATCATTCATAAATAGAATTGAGAACAGTAATAAACCCAACAGTGAACTGAAACAACAACAACACAGAAAAGCAGTGAGCACACAAAGAACAAAGATACAAAAGATTTGCCGAGTGGAAATCCCTTAGGGTAGAAAAACCACTCCTAAACTACCTTACTAGCTTAATCTTCAAAAACCACTTTTAACAATGCCTTATAGGCTAATTTCTAAGCACCAACTCAAGGAGCACCAACCCCTCATTTAGAGACACCAATCTCAAGGAGCACCAACCCCTTACTCAGATTTCAGAATTACAATAATAATATATCAGAGGATCACTCTGTTTTCAAGTAAGCTCAAGAAACTCAATGCTCTTATCTACCTCATACTCTAAGAATCCAACTCTGTATTACATAGTTTTCCAATACATCTCTTGATATGGCCAAAATAACTATCTCTCAGAATTATAGGCCAGCAGCACCTTCACAGATTTCAACACTAGTTTTTATATACATTTCAAGTATGTCTGTTAACAAGAAATCTTCATCAAGATTTTTTCACAAGATTCTGAAACTCTCTTGCTATTATTAGAATATGAAGCTGATTCATAATGATCTGTAGATGATGGTAAAAATCAGAGTAACGCCAATCCATAGAGCTTTTAATTTCTGCGCTGAATCAAGAGATTTCAAATTGTAATAGAAATATTTTCATCAAAGCCATGACTGCCCACTAACAGAAAATCATAACCTCTAAATCCTTAGAGAATATTTTTCTAGAGATTCGATTCCAACCAAAGATGTCGCCATGCAACTATACTTAGAAAATCACATGTCAGCCACAGAGACGGAGTTTGTTAAACGTTCGCTGAGACATCTAGACAAGTATCCCGAAGGAAATTATAACGTTGATCATTCCTTTGTCCCTATACATCGCCATGACCTTCTGTTGTCAGGGAGAAACCATATCGAAGATCTTTTATGTTTCCCCGAGATCACATTTCTGTTATATTTGTTTCAGTCGTTGAGACACAAGAGTCTTTCTCACCGAGATCTGCTTTTCGTTTCATTCACTGTCTCTATAACCTTTTGATATTGGAAAGACCCTATGCAGATCACATTGTGTTTCACCGAAAGACTTTATCCCTTGTAAGTCGCTGAAACATAATGTTGTTGGGGAGATGTTATGTAGATTTCCCCACGTTTCACCGAAAGTCCACATGATACACATTGGTCACCGTGACACATGGTTTTTCTTGCCGACGAGCCTTCTATCTTATGAGTGTCGCTATAGCTTACCTTCATCAAGGAGACCTCCCATAGAAAGCTTGAGTCATACTGAAAGTCATCCTTTCATCCCATGTCGCTGTGACAAATCAATCTTCATGCCGACAAAGTCCTTTTGTGTTCCATCAGCGAGACCAAAGGTCACTCGCCAAGACCTCACGCCGAAAAACCCAACTCTTACCAAGATGTATACCTTTATGTCATCGGTTGGTATAAGAATTCAAACTCTTCAAGACCTTTCTTCGATGCACATGAGTCATACCAAAATACTTTATCCACTCTGAGTCCTTGAGACATTACAAACCTCTCGCCGAAAGCCCCTCATTAGAATTAGTCGCCAAGACTTGATGGGTTCGCTGAGACTCTACATCGAAACTCACGAGTCTTACTGAAATCCCATGATCATTCTTGTTCACCAAGACAACTTAATGCTTATGCCTACAAGGTCCATATGTATTCCATCAATGAGACCCACAAGGTTCTCTATGACATTATACCGAAGAAAAAACCTTTGCCGATAAGACCTTTTTGTACACGGTCGGTGAGACAATATGTCTTTGGTGAGACCACATGCCAAATACAACACTCTTGCCAAAAAGCTTCCACATGCATTAGTTGGGGAGACATCACCCTTTTCACTATGACCCTTCACCGAAGCCTTAAACTCTTGCCGATATGTTCCCATTCAACCTCCGATCGGTGAGACAAAGCAATTTCGCTGTGACCACATACTGACGGTATAACTTATGCCGATATAATCCTTTTCTATTGCTGAAACAAAAGAGAATGTAATGCCAATAGATGCCTGGAGATGGATCCCGATCGTTGTGACATCAAATAAGTCTTTCCGATATGACCTTTCAACGGAGGTCGGTGTAACATACCAATTTCACTAAGACATCATATCGATGCCGCAACTCTTGCCGATATAAAATTTCTTGTGTCGGTCGCCAAGACAAAAAGCGCTTGATGAAACAACATTTCGATAGGGATTACTTATGCTGATACACCACCTCATGTATTAGTCGGTGAGACCCGACTCATTCGGTAAGACCTCTCAGCGGTGAACAAACCTCATGCCGATAGACTTTTCTTTTGTCGCAAAGACCACGATCAATGTCACGCCGAAAGCTTCCTGTATGTAAAATCAAATTGTTATGACATCAGAAATGTCTTGCCGATAGGCAACACAGACATTTCAAAGTGGATCGGGGAGACCTTTCCATTCTCATGTCGATAAGCGTAAGCCCGAATGAGAAACAACCAAAAACATTTAGACAAATGAGATGTCAAAACCAAGGTAACTGTAATGCCTTTAAAAATGTGAGTTCAAGCAATGTAATCAAATGGCTTGTAATCATGTGAAATACACCTGTGGTAAGCAAGGAGAACCATCCTGACAAAGAAACCATCTATCAAACTCTGTCAGTCAAAGAAATAGCATTCATAACATGAACCAGAGATCTCATCACCATGAATTTGAATCATAACAAGTAACTGTCTGTAATAGCCAAGAGACATTAAGAAGTGCCATAATAAAGCATAAAGATCCAAACTGAGACTAATCATCAAAGAGAACCAAATGAAAGGGATTTTGACATCAAGGACAAACTATAAACACAACTGAGATCCAACAAACTCCCCCTTTGTCCTTGATGGAAAAACAAAAATGACTCTCCCCCTTTTTGCCTCAATGACAAAGGATAGAAGAGAAGAATGTGCAATGCCAGGAAACACAACTGAGAAGCCAACCAAATACCATAAGAACCGGCTGCAAATAGAGCAATAGTGCAGCAGACATATTGTATAACTTCACATCACCAATGCAAGATAGAGCATCATTCTATAACAACACAACTTCACTCACTTCAAATGCACATAAATTATCAGAGAAATCAGCAGTAACAACCTGTGCAATAACTCCCACTTTGAAATTAGAAACTTAATAACATCATGCAGATAATCTATCTTCATGGCAGCACACTAAAGCTCTCTCCTTTTGTTTCTATCAAAACATGAATTCAAGAAGCTTTCATTTATATAACTTGCACTCACTTTCACACACAACACTCAATTTCAAAGTTCAAAAATAAGTCCCAGCCATACACGATGAGGTTATAATACCAATCACCTTCCTTCATCAAAACACAAATAACAGAGCATATCCCATGAACATACACAATTCTCAAGACTGTTGTAGCAACCTACTTAGATCACTATACCATACTCAGAAGACCAAAACACTCAATTCCTTCATAACATCTTGCAAAAGACACTGTAAGTATCTTCATTCAGCACACAATCTTAACTCAGCTTCTTCATGCAACACCGAATAATATCATCACAAAAATAATTCATAACATCACACATGTTTTTCAATCACTATTCTCCAAAGATAAATCCATCAACATCCCTTCAAAAACAAAGGCTTTCTTATCTTTAATATGTTGAGGAACTCACCTATATGTCTCCACACCACTCAAAGATGTCATAAGGACATACCATTATTTCCAAAACCCAAGCATCCAAAAGGTTCATTTAAAAACAATGTGCACTGTCATTTCAAAAACTTCTGAAAACTGTCAACCATTAGACCAAGCAAAAACATTCCTTAATGCAGAGATTTATCCATTACCTTTCAAATCAGATGATTACCTTTGTCAGAAATAACAAAAGGTTAAGGAATTTAAACCATTTCTCTTCCTTCAAAATATTGTCTAGTTTACTGGCAAGACACTAGATTCATCAGCACCTTAAGAATTGAGCATCAACCTCACCAAAGATCTGTCAATGTACTTCTAACTTGTATTTCAAAAACAAAATGAAATAGTGGCATTTACAAGCTATTTCTCTACATCTTATATCACCGAAAGCAAATACAAGATGTCGTACCTCATTCTAGATTACATAGGGGTAAAACATATTACCATAATAGACTCCCCCTGAGTCTTTGCTTCTTCTCAAGACCTAGAAGGCAACTCTTGTGCAAGGAGTGCACAAGGAGTTTTCTCAGAAGCATCTTTATTGTTCTTCTTGTCATTTTGATTGCTCTTTCTTCTCCACTCCAATGAAGACTTTTTCACTTGTTTGTTTAAAGTACCTATCTTTCTATTGAATCTGCATTGATGTACTTTATGTCCAATGTTATTACATTTGAAACAAATGACTTTGTGATTGTTCTGAGAAATAGAGGACTTCCTACAGAATTTTCCAGCATTGTTCCCTACATTATTATCACTTGTATTTATTCTACAGTCTCTTCTCAAGTGACCAAAATTGTTACAGTTGTAACACACCACATCCTCATTTCTAGGGACATTAGAATGATTCTTATTTGACCATCTTATGCAATCAATTGCCTTATGACCATAGTCATTACAAACATAACAATATCCTTGGAAAGAATGATTATACCTGAATGAGTGATCATGCCAAGGATGTGAAGATCTGAAGACATTTTTCCTTTATCTCTGAATACCTTTAGATTGTCTTCTAGTGTTAATGTTATCCTTTGATGCAACAATACTGTAACCAAGATCAACCTTCATTCTTGGTGTTTTCTTGGCTGTAAACTTCTTTCCATCTGAAGTAGTAAACACTGTTTCATGTTTAGATTTGTCTACAGAGCTTTGTCCAACCTCATATCCCACTCCTATAGGATCTTTAGAATGCTTTTGCCTGCCCAACATCTCATTCAATATATTAATACTATGATCAAATTTCTGAATTTTAACAGATTGAGCCTTGATGCATTCAAGCTATTTTCTTAAAGCAACTACCTCTTCTTCAAGTTTTAGACAAACAATCTTTTTAATCTCCAAATCAAAACTCACAACATCTGCAATCCTCTTATATTCTTCAATTTCAATTTTCTGACTTATAATCATATCATCCTTAAGAGTTAGTTCTTTTAACAAGGAATCATTATCTGAACATTTCTTTAAAGAATCAATCTCAATTTCTAGTTTATTACACAGTTCATCCTTGTCTTTTATCTTGACTTCCAGACTCTCTTTTTGTTGAAGCTGTCTTGTTAAAAACTGGTTTTCTTTTCTAGGCTACTTAATAGTATCTAAGGCACATAGGAGTTCACCTTCCAAATCAACCTCACTTTCTGGTTCATCATATTCTTGTTCAGAGTTAACTTCATCCAAAGATTGATCTACTTTTACACAAGTTTCTTGATAATTTAAATATTCATTAATGATCTCCTTGTACTTCTTTTCAAAACTATGAAGGTTTACACCTTCTTCACTCTCAAATGTTTCACAACATATTTCAATATCCAAAGATATCTCCTCTTGTAACAGACTATTCTGATTCATTTCAGTCAACTTGTCCCAAACTTCCTTAGCACTGCTATAATGAATGACTTTTGTAATGAGTTTATTTGGCAAGTTATTAAAAATGGCATTTATAGCTCTAGTATTGGATTCAAGTGCTTTCTTCTCCTCAAGAGTGGAAGGAGATGTTGCAGATGTAGTACAACCCTTTTCAACTATAGCGACACTCATAAGATAGAGGTCTCCTAGATGTAAGCTATAGCGACACTCATAAGATAGAGGTCTCCCAGATGTAGTACAACCCTCTTCAACTGTTGCTTGACATGATCATTGTTCCTTATACTAGATTCAGGTTGAACATGATGACTAGCATTTTGCTGAGAACATCTTTTTCCCTTATTCCTTCTATTCTTTCCCATATTAACCAAAGTACTCTGAGAAACCATGAATAATCCTAGGTGGTTTAGACCTATGAGAGGACCCTACACTCTGATACCAATTGCTGGAGTTATGGACAAACACTGAGAGGGGGGGTGAATCAGTGTCAACACTTTTTCAACTTCGACCAAGATTTTACATTCTGATTTCCTTTTCTTTCAACAATAGAGTAGAGTAAGCACATTTGAAAGCACAAAGATATGCCAACATTAACTCAGTCTATTAGACAACTTATCACAATATGATTTGAGTAAGATATCTTGCATTTTCCAAAACATAGCATAGATTTGATCTCAATATTACTTTGATTAATGCATTCATGAGTTGAATGTAATTGTTCATAAACATAATTGAGAACAGTAATAAACCCAACAGTGAACTAAAACAACAACACAGAAAAGTAGTGAGCACACAGAAGAACAAAGATACAAAAGATTTGTTAAGTGAAAACCATCCTAGGGTAGAAAAACCACTCCTAAACTGCCTTACTGGCTTAATCTTCAAAAACCACTTTTAACAATGCCTTATAGGTTAATTTCTGAGCACCAACTCAAGAGCACCAACCCCTTACTCAGATTTCAGAATTACAATAATAATATATGAGAGGATCACTCTGTTTTCAAGTAAGCTCAAGAAACTCAACGCTTTTATCTACCTCAAACTCTAAGAATCCAAATCTGTATTACAGAGTTTTCCAATACATCTCTTGATATGGCCAAAATAACTATCTCTCAGAATTACAGGCCAACAACACCTTCATAGATTTCAATACTAGTTTTTATATACATTTCAAGTATGTTTGTTAACAAGAAATCTTCATCAAGCATTTTTCAAAAGATTCTGAAACTCTCTTGCTATTATTGGAATATGAAGCTGATTCATAATGATCTGTAGATGATGGTAAAAATTAGAGTAACGCCTATCCATAGAGCTTTTAATTTCTGCGCTGAATCAGGAGATTTCAAATTATAACAGAAAGATTTTCATCAAAGCCATGACTGCCCACTAATAGAAAATCATAACCTCTAAATCCTCAGAGAATATTTTGCTAGAGATTCGATGCCAACTAAAGATGTCATCATGCAACTATACTTAGAAAATCACATGTCGGCCATAGAGACAAAGTTTGTTAAACGTTCGTTGAGACATCCAGACAAGTATGCCGAAGGAATTTATAATGTTGATCGTTCCTTTGTCCCTATGCATTGCCATGACCTTCTGCCGTCAGGGAGAAACCATATCGAAGATATTTTATGTTTCCCCAAGATCACATTTCTATTATATTTGTTTCAGTCGCTGATACACAAGAGTCTTTCTCACCGAGATCCCCTTTTCGTTTCATTCACTGTTGTTGTAACCTTTTGATATCAGAAAGACCCTATGTAGATCACACTGTGTTTCATCGAAAGACTTTATCCCTTATAAGTTGCTGAAACATAATGCTGTCAGGGAGATGTTATGTAGATTGCCCCACGTTTCACCAAAAGTCCACATGATACACATTGGTCGTCGTGACACATGGTTTTTCTTACCGACGAGCCTTCTATCTTATGAGTGTCGCTATAGCTTACCGTCATTGGGGAGACCTCGTGTAAAAAGCTTGCGTCATACCAAAAGTCATCCTTTCATCCCATGTTTTTGTGAAAAATCAATCTTCATGCCGACAAAGTCCTTTTGTGTTCCATCAGTGAGACCGGAGGTCACTCGCCAAGACCTCATGCCGAAAAACCCAACTCTTACCGAGATGTATACCTTTATGTTATCGGTCAGTATAAGAATTCAAACTTGCCAAGATCTTTCTTTGATGCACATGATTCATAACAAAATGCTTTATCCTCTCTAAGTTGCTGAGACATTACAAACCTATCACCGAAAGCCCCTCATTAGACTTAGTCGCCAAGACTTGACGGGTTCGCTGAGACTCTACATTGAAACTCATGAGTCTTACCGAAATCCCACGATCATTCTTGTTTGCCGAGACAACTCAATGCTTATGCCAACAAGGTCCATATGTATTCCATTTGTGAGACCCACAGGGTTCACTATGACATTATACCGAAGAAAAAACCTTTCTCGACAAGACCTTTTTGTACACAGTCGGTGAGACAATATGTCTTCGGTGAGACCACATGCCGAATACAACACTCCTGCCGAAAGACTTCCACATGCATTAGTCAAGGAGACATCACCCTTTGGCTATGACCCTTCACCAAAGCCTTAAACTCTTGCTGATATGTTCCCATTCAACCTCTGATCGGTGAGACAAAGCAATTTCGTTGTGGCCACATACCGATAGTATAACTTATGCCAATATAATCCTTTTCTATCACCAAAACAAAAGAGAATGTCACGTCGATAGATGCCTAGAGATGGATCCCGATCGCTATGACATCAAATAAGTCTTGTCGATATGACCTTTCAACAAAGGTCAGTTTGACATACCAATTTTGCTAAGACATCATATTGATGCCACAACTCTTGCCGATATAAAATTTCTTGTACCGGTCACCAAGACACAAAGCGCTTGATTAAACAACATGCCGATAGGGATTACTTACGCCGATACACCACCTCATGTATTAGTCAGTGAGACCCGACTCATTCGATAAGACCTCTCAGCGGTGAAAAAACCTCATGCCGATAGAATTTTCTTCTGTCACCAAGACCATGATCAATGTCATGCCGAAAGCTGCTTGTATGTAAAATCAAATCATTATGACATTATAAATGTCTTGCCAATAGGCAACACAGACATTTCAAAGTGGATCAGGGAGACCCTGCCATTCTCACGTCGATAAGTGTAAGTCCGAATGAGAAACAACCAAAAAAATTTAGACAAATGAGATGTCAGAACCAAGGTAACTATAATGCCTTTAAAAATGTGAGTTCAAGCAATGTAATCAAATGGCTTGTAATCATGTGAAATACACCTATGGTATTCAAGGAGAACCTTCCTGACAAAGAAACCATTTGTCAAACTCTGTCAGTCAAAGAAATTGCATTCATAACATGAACCGGAGATCTCATCACCATGAATTTGAATCATAACAAGTAACTGTCTGTAATAGCCAAGAGACACTAGAGAAGTGCCATAATAAAGCATAAAGATCCAAACTGAGACTAATCATCAAAGAGAACCAACTGAAAGGGATTTTGACATCAAGGAAAAACTATAAACACAACTGAGATCCAATAGGCCCATCAAGTTAAAAGCAAAAAATTCAAAGGCGACAAAGGCCCATAAGTCAAGAAGAAAAATTTCAAAGGCCACAAAGTCCCATAAAGCAAAAAGAAGAATCTCAAAGGCCACAAAAGCCCCTGAATCAAAAATCAAAGTCAAAAGCTATGTGTATTCCTAAAAGTCTCATAGAAGCAATAAAATATAAATTGGCATCGAAATTTTCTAATCCAAAAGCTTCCCCCTATCATCCATCTAAAAATCTATCACCTTCCAAATTCATTTTTCCTCCATCACTCCACCACCCTTCAAGGTGTGTGCCGATGTTGATATTTCCATCCTTTCCATCTATCCATCAACAAGCCTTCCAACCTCCTATCCATTATCCAACATTCATCCCCCATTATCCTCCTTTAATCCAAACCTTTGCATAAGTCCTTAGCTTCTTCCATCACACCATTAATCTACCAACATTTATGAGCATAATCCTCATTTCCATGGTTTATTAGAGCACACATTCGAGGGATATTAGTCATGAAACTTGATGCTTGAGTCCTTCCTCCATCTCCCTATCATGCATATATTAGCTTCCATTTTCATTTATCCCTATCCATATCCTATCTTCCATATTCCTCTTGTACTCTACACTTGGGGACAAGTTTCATCCATCCTTTCATTCATATCCATTATCCTCTTTACATTCATCCTTTACCTTTCCACCTTTGATCTTGACAAGGTTAAGGATCTTCTTGAACATCATATATCTTATCCTATACACTTTATCCATATCTTTTGTACCATATCCTTCACTGTATCCATATTCCACCATCCTGTCTTAATGCATCATTTCTTCCCTTCCTTGGTCTTGATTAGGAATAGGGGAAAATTACTTAGGCATTGTGTCCATATCTTATCAATATTGATCATCCTATTCATTATCCTTATCCTTGCATTCTTTCATTCCATATCTCCTAGCTTATCAAAATCATGTCCCATTTCCTTCCTTTGTTCTTGATGAGATTAGGGGAAAAATTACAAATGCATGCTTTGGATTCCCTTTCATATCCTTATGTGTTACCATTCCATCATAGTTCACATCCTTATCATTTATCCATGATTAAATTACCTCCAATGTTGGTCATCATGTCCCTTTGCAACCTTGAATCTTATCATGTGAATCATATTTGAGCCTAGCTGTAAAACATTATCCAATCCTCATTTTTTTTGTCAATCGATCAACAATCATCAATCTTATCGTACTTAGAGGAATCAGTGATCCTAAGTACTTATCATCATCATGCCTTATGTAATCGATCGTTCTTGACATCCAATCAATGAACCATTATCATCTTTTGACAAAGGATATGTTGCTTGTGTGACATGTTTTGCAGTGAATCTTTCATTTTGATGTATCATTTATCCATGGTTGTATTACCTCTACTGTGGAAGATCTTATTCCTTCAATCAGTCATATCACATTTTATCTCACTCCATCTTTAAAAATCCAAAAAAAAAAATTCATAAAATGTCCTAAAATAATCCTAAAAAATCGTAAAATGTCCTAAAAAAATCCCCAAAAAAACCATAAAATGTCTTGAAATAATCTAAAAAAAATCATAAAATGTCCTGAAATAATCCAAAAAAATCATAAAATGACCTGAAATAATCCAAAAAAATCATAAAATGTCCTAAATATAATCCAAAAAAAAAAACCATAAAATGACCTGAAATAATCCAAAAAAATCATAAAATGTCCTAAAGAAATCCAAAAAAATCAAATATTCCAAAAATCCCAAAAAAAATAAAAATTCCAAAAAATGGTGACACTTTCAAGTCACCATACAACTTTGAACTTCAACAAAATCAAAGCATGCAAGTGTTGACAACCAAGCAAACATTAAAACATATGTATCAACCCATCTTACAAATCCAACCAAACACATAAACTGTAACGAGAATCTGTTCTACATGCCTTTTAGCTTCTTCAGGATGTCTTTGAATAGAGAGGCAAGGATGGGGCATGTTCATTTGTTTATTGTTTGCGGATTGTTTCTTATTCACAGGATGACTCATCTTAGGACATGGTTATCTAAAACCATCAAGGACCTATGAGTCTAATGCGGATGAGAGCATTCCTTGTCTGATAGTGTCTTCCATGCAATAAGTATTTAGGTCATCTAAGGTTCTTATACCTAGATGCTTATATTTCATTACTAAATAAAAACGCAAACAGTATTCAGATTGTCTAGATGTTCATGTTATTTAGACGCTTATACTAATTTGTGACATAATAATCCCAATGATGATAAAAGCACTTAAAAGGTACAAGAGGCTTCATCACGTTCATTCTCTTCCATCTTGCATTTCATTTTCTTCATCTTTCTTGTCGCAAAGAAATCAATCAATTGCTTAACTCACTGATATATGTATCTTGAATCAAATTTCAAATCAATCAACCCGCTTCTTGAAATTTCATGTCCCCTTAATCAATCAGTCAATCCATCATTACAACACCTTGTCTTGCATAAGCATAATTCTCAATCAGCTTAATTAGCTCAATCAACTTCATCAGCTCATCAACCTGGCTATACTGATCATTTCCATCAATTGTTTTGTTACACCCATCAACTTTGCATTTTCAGCAAAATGTACATCACTGCTTTATCACTTGCGCAATATAAGGTATCTAATCACTTTCTAGACATCTATCGAGAGATTAATCTTCTTACAATTTGTTCGATTAATCTCTTGAGGGGGAATATTATTCTTATCATAATCCTTACCAAGATATCTTTGGGGCATGTATCAGTTGATCAATCTTTTTCTTTGAAACAATGCGACAAGCTCCATTGTCTCAAAGATTAGCAAAATGTAGACACTAAAAAATGTCCTAAGTCTGCGAGCATCATTTTTCTTGGTCGTTGTCCTTCGATAATTGAATAATTTTAATTATTCAATTAAGTTTGACCGCATTCCTCTATTAATTAAATAATTTTTAATTATTAAATTAATTCACCTTCTCATCTTTATTCTATCCTAATCATTTAAAATTATTTAATTGTGTCACTAATATATCCCTTTCTTCAATAATTAAATAAATCATTTTTTATTTAATTATTTATCTTTCATCTATAGTCAAATAAAAATAATAATCATTATTTGACCTTTTATTCTTCTATAATTAGATAATTGTCAAAATTATTTAATTTTGTTTCATTCCTCTCTTTTGGATAAAAAATTCAAATTAATTATCCATGTCTAATTTCCAACTCCCCATTTAATTAAATTGATTAATTTAATTAAATGCTCCTTTTGTCATTTTCTCTAAATAAATAATTTGGATAAATTATTTATTTGCCACTTGTCATTTTCCTCCATTTTGAATAAATAATTTAAAATAAATTATTTATGCACCTCCACCTAGTCAAAGATACCCTGTCATTATTTCATGTCATAGTCTGCATGTCCCTCCTGCATGTCCTTGCATGTCTATCATAGCATGCATGTCCCTGCATGCATGTCTATCATGATTCCTCCAAGAATAGCATATTCTTGGTGCAACAATTTTGGACCATTGATCTTGGAATCTTTCTAGAAGATTAATCCCAACCGTCCATTCAAAGGGTTGTCTATAAAAGCAACCTTCGTTCTCCATTTTCAGCTTAACAGCTAATTGTCTCCAAATTTCTTGCTACCATTTGTAGGTTTTGTACAAGTTTTTCAACAAATCTGAGGGCAAAGTTGCATAACAAGAAGAAGGAGAGCAAGAGAAGTGATTCAAGTTCAATGGGGAGTGTTTTATTTCATTGTTTTCATTTTGCTCCTTTCATATGATTGTATTCTCTTGTTTGGATGAGGTTTTATAGCTTAGAAGTGTTGGCTGTCACTTTGTCTATGCTATTTGATTTCTAACCCCATCTCACAAAATTAACCACAATTACTCTTTGATACATTTGACATGCTAACTCAACAGGAAAATCAAACTGGCTTCAAATCATAGTTAAAAACATTAATGATTCATTAACATAATGACTAATAAAAGTTAAAGAATATAAATGTTAATTGTTTTTATAAAATATGTGAAGGCCTTAAGACTGCACCGAGAGGCAATGCCTTCCATGCAATAGGTATTTTTTGGTGCACCAAGCAACCTAGGCAGCCAAATGGCCTACTTAGATAGGGGTCCCATGATGGGGTCTTAAGCTCTATGAATTATGATCAAATTCAAAAGAAAAAAGAATAGAGGAGTAATAGTCATTTATTTAGTTATTTTTATTTATTTGACCAACTATTTAGTTGCGATTTTACCTGATGACCAAATTATTCATTTATTTAGTCATTTATACTTGTGAATTGCAAAGAATTAGTAGAATTTAGTCATTTTTAGTCACAAAGTCATTTATTTTCCAAATTCTACTAGTGTATGGTTGAGGTGACATATGATATAGATGGTTCTTTTCCTTTAAATTGAATGGAAAGAGAAAGGGAAGCATTATATTATATGTGTAATAAAATGAGTCTTTTTAACCCTAATATGAGCTACTACCATAATAATTCCCACTAGTATACATGGAACAACCTCTTTGTTGAGCCTAACATAGTATTTAGAAACTTGGATCATGTTATAACTTTAACACATTACATTTTTCTTTTACTAGCTATTTTCACTCTTAATGGAGTTTCTATTGGATGCCGCTTTGTCAGACCATGATCCCATCAAGTTCAAAATTTAATTGCAAGTTAATATACCTTAGATTCAAGAAAAAATCAATTCTTTTTAAGGACTTCTTTGTTGAGTCATCAACGATCATTGGATCACATCAAAAGAAGTATTTAAAAAGAATTGAGTTTTGCTTGGTGGAATATGGAAATTAGGCATACTTCGTGTTTCCTCCACATCTATGTGTTTTGTAGGAAAAGGGATCCTAGATCTAACTAGGATTAGCTACTTTTCACTCACTCAATATTGGAATCAAGATTGAAAAGGGTAGGAGATTGACTTACAACCTAAAAGGTGAGTCAATAAACCTTGGATCTAATTCTTTGAAGGTTGGAATTTAATTTTTGATGTGTTGCAATGATGTGATTATGTAAGCTAGGAAAATGTAGCATTCTACTATGATTTTTGAAAAACTAGAAGTTGACAGACAAAATTGAGCTCCTGAAAAGAAAAGGGCAAACATTGTTGCACTTGTGATTGAAATTTGAGCCATATCTAGGTGGTCTAGGGTGCAAGGATGCCCTAGACTAGGGACTTTAAACTTGAATCTTCTTTCATAGGCTTGAGGTCCTTGGTATTTAATCTTTTTCTTCTAGATTTGGTTTTCAGGTCTTCATTTGTTATTGAGATAATGTAGATTTTGACTTGTCAACTTGTAGTGTTTTGATGTATGTGTTAGAACTGTAAAATTTTGAAAAATTTCATGGCTGCATATACCCATGAATTTCCAAAGAAGCCTATACCATTCGCTTTGCATATCATTTTTTCCCATGTTTTAGTTTGTTTTCATCATTTGGTCCCATAGAATTCACCTGGGCCTGAGCATTTGAATGTGTAAACCATATCGGCGTAACATGATGTAGGTCTCACCGATCCATAAAGCATTTTATACTAATGTATGTCTTTTTGCAGTCTATCGGAAAGACATCGGGAATGTCTTACCGATGAGATTTTAGTTGAGGATTCATATCGGCATGAGACAGTTCGCAGTCTCAGTGACTAGAGGATCCTATCGGCAAGACAACAATCGTCGGGATAAGTCATATCGAGCTCATATGTGTCCTGAGGAGGATTTTGTCGATATGAAGTCATGGAGTCCTATCAACCCCCTATGTCATAGTGGAAGGATTACATTAGGACTTGGCAATATGTTTGATCATCAACAAGACTGGCATCATCAAAGAGAGATAGGAAGCTCATGCCGAATGAAGTTCCATCAGCAAGAAACTATTGTCTCGATGATCAGAAAGAAAATTGAAGGAAACATCTCGATAAGACTTGAGTAGTCGAAGGAATGTTTTCTGACCCCTAAAGTCACAACGATACTAAAGACTAAAGACTCAGAGTGTTGGGGAGACTCAAAGCATTGGTGTAACTGCAGTACTACCTAGCGATATGTGATATGTGGTAGTCGAAGAGACTCAAGGTGTTAGCAAAACTACATGATGTCTTTGTGAGTATCTAATGAACATTTGTAAAAACTTGAATAAGGATCGCCATGGATTAGAATATGAGTGGACATGACCATTCATGTGGCCGATGTATAAATACCAATTTTTGACAGCGGATAAGATATAAAAGCAGAAATCAAATAAAAATACAGTAGGATAAAAAATGTTACAATTTTGTGACTATGATGCATGTTTGAAACAATGGAGATTTCAATTGAATTCATTTGATGTGGTAACCATTTTCTGGTATCAATTGTTTGTTGTGTTAATAAGTTGTCTCCAAGGTTGATGTTTTCTAATTTTTTAAACTGATATATCAAGGATATTTTTTAGTTTATCAGTGAACGTTTATTGTATCTGTATGATTGGATTAATTGGTTCTTTCAAGGAAAGATTAAGTCCTTTTAGTCAATCATAGTAATTAGGGAATCTCATTTGGATCATTAAGAAGAGCTTGGTAATCACTGCATGTTTATACAAGTTATAAACTTAAACCTATATGCCAAACAATTTGAGTTTCTGCCAGAAAGAAGTTCCTCATTTCATATTTTCATTTGACTCCGTATACCCAATAAGGCACTAGTCTCTACCATTCCACTATTTAGTTTCATTCATTTTTACATATGAACACATTAGATTTTAGCCTTGATATTTCTTATACAATTTATATCAGAATAAAACTCATTTATCCACTCCTATTTGCCATTGTGGGTAAATCACTTTAAAGGAAACATTGTTCAAGTCTGCTTCATTGTTATAGGTACACCCGCCTACGTCTAGCAACACCTAAAGAGAAGAAGGTTCAAATCATTTGGCCTTGTCTATTACCCTGAAACGTTGTGAGAGCTTGGAAACCTCTCATGGTTCAAACCTGCGGTTTTGAGAGCTAACAGTATGAATGAAAAAAATTTCTTCAATCTTCCTCTGATCCTCTTTAGATATGTAACTTGCACACATAAAAGGAGAAGAAGGGTTGTGCCATATAGGGGCTTTCCTCAGTCAAACCCCATGTAGGTATTTCTACCTCCACAATGGTAAAGTTGATGATAATTTAAGAGAGCTTATACTTTTGAGGGATAGAGGCTAAATGATAAACAAATGATAGATTGACACTTTTTTGAAACTCACCACTCAAATCAAATCTCTTTGATGGATTGAATTCACACTCATCACCTTCAAAGCCCAATTATTGCTTCTAGCTTGATTTGATCTGAAGACCTACAAGTGTTAGTGCTCCAAAATGAAACGCATAAAGAATATGAACAAAACTCACATAAAATTTGACATGATGCTTGGATGAAAAAATGCTACAACAATTTTGAAAATTCCACTCTTGACTACCGTTGAATGATTTTTGGAAGTATTTTATGCAATAATTTCTCCTTTATATTGAAAAGATAAAAATGACCTGCATTTTTATGCAATTATTCTAATTTCCCAAAAAATTAATCACTATAGCCAACATTTAAAATTTTAATTTCAAATAGTAAATTACTGACATAGACATACTTAAACTTGGAGCCAAAATAGGCAATCAAGGGAGCCTTGTTCCCTAGACTGGATTCCTATTTTTCAAGGATCGAAAGTGTTGGGGGAAAATATTAAATGCCTACTTTGATTTCCCATGTTTGATATTTTGATAAATGTCTCACAATGGGATATTATTCACAATTTAGGAAATTAGGTGCATGAATAGATCCAATCACTTAGGGCAGAGAAAAACCTAGTGTGAAATTGTCAAGGGTGATAATTTATGATTCTAAGTTTAGCCCCAACTTTAGTGAGAGTATAAAATTATGCTTAGATTCACACTAAAGTAAGAATATGTCAAGAGGGGTTCAATTATCCAAATATTAACAAGATAGAATGACATTGAATCTAGGGGGAGTGTGCAAGCCCTCGGTATTCAAGATCATATGGAAAGACAACATAAGGAAAAAGGAACACATGTGTATGATGTGTAATGTAGCATGAAAACATGAAGAATACGTGCAATGAAGACATATAACATAACATAACATAAAGACAACAATAATGCAAGAAAACACAATACGAACATAATGAAAACATGAAGAAAACACATAAAAGGCACAAAACACAAAAAAACAAGGGTTAGTACTAAAAGGATTTGAGTCAATAAGGTAAAGAGACCTCAGTCTTATTTTTTCTCAAATACCAAATTTCATCCATTGAATATGTTGTTTAAAAAAAATTGTGCTCTCATAAAGATGTAGAGACAGATTTTGGCACCCACTTGCTTTCTAGCCCTTCTAGGGTTTTTACCTAAAAGGGAAAAGAATGGGCCAAAATGGGCAATGTATACACTCAAGATTAATGTAATATGGATGAAATATGTCTAAATGAGATTTTATAAATGCATAAAACTAAAGAAATATATTGACTATTAAGTAAAACTAAGAAAATGCTAGTTGGTTGAAAACACATTGGGATATGCAAAAACACCTAGAAATGAAAGAAAATTGTAATAGAAATGAATGAAACTAAAGGTGTGCACTTGGGATCTTGTTGGAGATTGGAAATGACTTCTAGAATTTTGTTGACATTGAAAAATTGACCTACTAGGACTTATTCGCCATTCTAGGTGAATTAGTCCTATATATGGGAAACTGTTCCGGAGCCTGTTTCAAACTAATGGGCATCCAAAACTATAGAAAACCTTTTTTAGGCCTGACAGTGGGACTCATTCACCACTAATGGTGAATCAGTCCACTTTTGAATTTCTGAAAATCCAAAAGGGGAAGTTGAAGCCGTCGGTTTGCACTTCGATTCCTGATAGGTGTCCACCTCTGAAAGTCTGATTTTCAGCACTGAAAATGACTTTTTGTTGATATTTTGACTTGGTCAACAAGGAGGTGTCTTCAACAACTTTGTAACTTAATCTTTAATGATCTCCAAGCCTTCAAGATGTCTAAATCTACAAACACACAAGAGGAGAAGGAAAAATTTTGAATGTTAGGGCATGGGGGTTTGCCTTGGTCAAACCCCATTTTAGGTAATTAAATGAAAATGAAGAAATAATGTAATGAAGCATGCAACAATGGATTTAATACCTTTCCATGATGATTTATCTTGATTTTCTACAACAAAATATGAAGAATATTCCCTTGAATGTTTGAAAAATGATCTTGAATGACTTGGAATGATAAAACCCTAGCTTGCTTAACTTGAGGTGGAAGAAAAATGATGAATGAGTGATAGGATGTGTGTATGAATTATGAATTAGGGTTTGGAGACTTGAATTTATAGGAAATCCACCTTATTTTCCTATTGATTTGATCCCTAAGGTTGACATGGAGAAAAATTAAACTTAAAATCCAACTTTTCCCTCTCAAACCTTGAAAATGACTCAAATGGGACTCATTCACCATCAAGGGTGAATGGGTCCCACTTGGATGAGACTGATTTGACCCTAATGGTGAATGGGTCCCATAGGGGCCATTATGCTAAGTAGAATGTCAGGAAGTAAATAAATTAGGTTTATATGATGACTTTGTGGGTTATTTGATCAATTTATGCCTTAGGATGCACAATATGGGGCCATAGGGGCCTATTAATGATGATGAAAAGGGTAATTAGGGATTGGGACACAAAGTTCAATGTGAAAATGTGATTAAATACACTTTACATCATTAAAATGAGGTCCACATAGCCTATAAAGGTACAACATCCAATGTGAATGTGTAAGACACATTACAACACTAGATTAACATTAAGTTTAATTTACAAGACTTCAAGATTAATGTGATAATGCAATTAAATACATTTTATAATGTTGAATTAGGGGAAAATGGGTTCATGAAGTTTAGAGAGGCATGCAAGTCTTTTACAATACTTTACAACACCTTTACAAGACAATGTTAGATACATTTGCAAGGGTCGAAGACCTAATGTGGATGTGTAAAAAACCTCACAACATCAAATCAAGGCCTCATTAAGTCCAATTTATCATCAATTATTCCCAAATGAAGCAAGAAAAAATGGATACTTTTTCCATGTCCACAGTTAGCCCCCACTTTAGTGAGAGGATGAACTTGCTTCAAACTTACACTAAAGTAGACATTCAAGAGGGGTCCAATCATATGAATGTGGATGGTATAGGATGATAAAGATGAAGGAAGCAGTCAAGCCCCCAAGATCCAAGATCCTAAGTCAAGCCGACATAAGTGCAAAAGGACATGCACAAGGTGAATGTTTTGCAGCAAGACAATATACATGATTATACAATGGAAAGAACTAGGAAGAAGAGAAAGATGAAAATGAAAAGGTGGATCAAGCTTCAACCATTTTTCCAACATGTTGTGGACCAGATCTAGGCTGTTTGTCCAATGCATACTCACTCTGAGGTGATAGAACTCTTGGTTGTCCATCGGGTGAGAAATCCTAAGTATACTCACTTTGGGGCCATGAAACTTCTGGTTGTCCATGGGGTGAGAAATCCACAAGGTGACTATGGGGAAAAGTAATGCCTCAAAATGGGCTTCCCACTCAACGATACCAAAGTTATATCTCCTGATAACTTTAATAAGGTGCCAAAATGAAAATGATTTTCGAGCTGTATGAGGTAAGCAAAACTTCGTATGCTTGAAATTCATAGACATTGTAAATGAAATATATTGTAAGGAATGTTCAAAGGGATTTTGCTTAGTTTGTGCAAGGTATCTTCTTAGGGAACATCGTGCCTAATGTTTCCAAGAGAGGAAAAGTCAAAGAAATATCATGCCCTTGGAGGAAGTCAAGCCCAATGACACCACCAAGAAAAGGACACATCACAAGAAGAAAGAAATCACACAATGAAATATGAATGGTGATGTATGCCCCCACTTTAAAGTGGCTGCTAAATCCATTAGTATGAGAAATTGCTTTAAAGTAGAAGAGGTGGACATGAGAGCTTATTTAGAAAACCCTCTGCCAAGTCATATGTTGCCGATAAGCTACGTCATGAAAAAGGTAGTATGTCACATGCGAGCCAACTTAAGGCATGCCATCCACATCCCAAGATTGCTCTTATATGTACATGAAAAGTTAATGACTACCCAAAGGGGGCAACAACAAGTGGCATACGAGGAAAAGGCTATGTAACCCCTTTCCCCCACTTAGTGCAAGATAGAGGCGAATTGAAATGATTGATAAGATGCAAGGTAAAGAGAAAATCAGTATCAATTAGAGGAATTAGGTGCCACCACATAAGGGAGAATACCAAACTCCTTAAGATGTTGGATTTTACTACTCAAAGCCTTACATTCATTAGTAGAATGACCATGAACTATATGATAGGTGCAAAATGAAGTCTTGTAATAGCATTTCTTCTTAGTTCTTTGAGGAATGGATATCAAGTAATCTTGGAGGAGTCTCGACAAGATACCCTCTTGATCAATAGTAGAAGATGTTCCTATGGTTTGCTTCAAAGATACATCTTTTTTAGTATTAGTTCTCATACCTACACAAGATTCTTTAGATTTCAAGATTTTATCCTCTCCTTTATAGGAGGGTGTAAAATTTAACGAATTCAAATCATTAGTGTTTTACGAGATGATATTGACATTTAGTGAGGATTTCATTGTTTTTTTTATTGTGTGCAAAGGAGAATGATCAATACCACTAGTGTTGATCAATTTAGGATGCACTATGGTTAGGGTTGGTTTTGATGATTTTTTTTGTGATGGTGTTGATATTGAGTGAAGGCTTGGTGATTTCTATCAAAGGACAATAACCAAGACCATGAGTTTTTTGTTGTGTGTTAGGGTCGATCAGGTTGAAAATACCTTGTTCGTTAGCACCACATCATTTTCCACTGTATCCAAGTTGTTTCATAAGCTCATAACCTTTTCCATAAACATTTTTCATTGCTTTTGGATTGGGTTGTTGGTTGTTGTTGTGTTCATCAAAGGTTGTTGTGTAATTGGTTGTGTTTTGTTCTAAAGTGGTTGAGGTGGATGCTTTCGAAGATTCATCTACTTTTTTTTTTTCCCCTATTTGAATATTTTTTTATGATCTTGTACTCACCCATGAATATCGGTGTGAAATCTAAGGAACCCCAATCATCGTCTATGAGCTTTGTTACTTGTTCAAGATGTTGTTGTTTGTCTTTTTGTTGGATGGCTTCCACTTGTGTAGTTGGTGTTAATGTGTTTAAATGATTTTTTTTGTTTGTCTCAATGTTCAAACAACTATTTGGATTAGGGTCAACTTCTAGTATGTGCACTTTGCTATTGTGAATGTATTTCATTTTATGATGAAGAGTAGATGGAATTGCATTCATCTCATGAATCCATGACCTTACTAGAAGGAGATTATATGAAAGTTCATGAGGCATAACATGAATTTGTGTATCCAATGTGGCCTTCCCTACTATAATAGGTAAAGTGATCACACCAAGTTGTTTTGCTACACTGTCAAAGCCCTTTATAGATAAAGAATCAGGTTGAATTTTTGATCTATCCACATGAAGCCTATTCAAGAGGTTTATTCTACATGCATAGAGAGCAGAGCCATTGTCAATGAGGGTTCACTTTATCCTTGTATTGTATTGAGAAATGATCATGAAAGCTTCATTTTATTTTTGCACTTCCAAAGGGGGGAGTTCACTTTGGTGGAAAACAATGTCAGTGTTCAATCCTTGAATTATTGCTGCTATTTCATTTGGTTGTGCATTAGAAGGGATAGGAACTTGTTGTAAGTCCGTTTGAATCATAGCATGATAGGTAGGTGAATTCTAAAGAAGGTACCAAAGGGAGATCTTAGTGGGAGTGGTCTTAAGTTGCTCAATAATATCATACTCCCTTAATCGAGGAGCACTAGGCAATATAAAATTAGGAAAAGGTAAGGAAGTTGGGGTTGGTTGTTGTGGTGACGGATTGTTTCTAGTGTTGTATGTATGAAGCAACGGTATTATGACTTAGTTGTTGTGACACATTATTTTGAGGTGGATAGAGGGTGAATTGGGGTTGGTGTTGAGTTGGAGGTTTGTGTGATGGTGGGTAAAGAATGAGTTTAGGTTGAGTTTGTTGTTTTTGTGAAGGGGGATAAAGGATGAGTTCAAGTTTTTTTTGAGTTTGTCGTTTGTGTGAAGGTGGGTAGATAATTAGAGGGTTATTAGGATGTCCCACAGGGTATGTATGAGGTCCATTGATCAAGGGGTAATGAACACTTGTGCATTCATAACCTTGGTGGTATTAGTGTGATGTACCTCTAATAAAGGGAAATCTATAATCACCTTTTGATCTAAGGCACATTACCATTGTTGTCATTTTCTTGCACCATGATATTCTCCCTAGGAGGATAGTTTTTAGGAGAACAATGAATCAAATGTTCTTGAAATTCATGGACTGGTTCTTCTAAAATGATTGCATTGCAAGTAGGGGAATGATCAATGTTTGAATTATTTTTCCTAGGTGAAAGGGGACAAGTAAGATTCTCATGATCATCATTGATTGTGTTTTCTAACAACAAAGTATCATCTTCACAACTAGGAGAGATACTATGAGAAGGAAAAATGTTATTGTCATGATTACCTATGGTTGTGTTATGTTGGTTGTGAATGTCTTCTCCATTAAGAGAGGTAAAAGGAGAGAAAAAACTAGGATTCTCAAAACTCTCATGAATTGATTCTTCTACCAAAATATCTTCTTCACCAAGAGGAGAGATATTAGGAGAAGAATAAGTATGATCGTTAGGAATGTCCAAAGTTGTATTGTCTTTCACTAAAACACTCTCATAGGGAGGGGATAGGAAATATTTCTTAACATGTATCAAGATGTAAGATACTAACATCATGTCAACAAAAATGAAAATCACATGTAACCATTTTATGCAATGTTTCAGCAATATAAACAATGTATATGCAAGGATGCAAATTTTTTTATCCAATGTATGCAAAGCTTTAAGAATGTAAAAAATATATATGCAAGAATGAAAAGCATTTTTACCAAAATTATGCAAATTTTTATGAGTAGAAATATGGTGTAAGAAAAAGTGAAAATTACTTTTATCCATGTTATTCAAAATGTTAGAAATGTGAGCATTTTCAGATCTAAGGATGCTTGCAATTGAAATGATTTAAAAAATGACTACCCTAAATTGATTTTTTTGGGTTAGATGCATAAAAAAAATGTTCCCAAAACTTTCCAGAATTATAATATATGGTACTAGGAGGCTAAGGAGGCACATAAATGAGGTTTATGACACTGTAACAAATAGTTAAAAATATGGACTGGGACTAATTCACCCATAATGGCATATGAGTCCTAGTAAGGATTTTTTTTGAAAATTTCAGAAATTTTTAAATGGTTTTGATGTGTTTGATGTTTTATGATGCAAAGATAAGATGTAAATGTATAATTTCAAAAAAAAATAATGAAATTATATGCAATAATGCAAGCTAAATGAGCTTTTCACTAATGCAAGTTTTGAAACCCTAGAATGCTAAAAAATGTAAAATCTAATGAAATTTTGATATAAGATAAATCCAGGATGATGATGGACTCCAAATCACAAAATAAAGTATTCAAAAAGTGGGTTCACCAAAATGGAGACAAATATTTTGGCACCCACTTGCTTTCTAGCCTTTTTAGGGTTTTTCACGTAAAAGGGGAAATAATGGGCCAAAATGGGCAATGTCTACACTCAAGATTAATGCAATATGGATGAAATATGTCTAAATGAGATTTTATAAATACATAAAACTAAATAAATATATTGATTATTAAGTGAAAACTAAGAAAATGCTAGTTGTTTGAAAACACATTGGGATATGTAAAAATACCTAGAAGTGAAAGTAAATTGTAACAAAAATGAATGAAACTGAAGGTGTGCACCTGGGATCTTGCTAGAGACTAGAAATGACTTATAGAATGCTACTAATGTTGGAAATTTTACCTACTAGGACTCATTCGCTATTCTGAGTGAATTAGTCCCAAATCTGGGAAACTGTTCCAGAGCTCGTTTTAGACAAATGGGTATCCAAAACTGCAAAAAACATTTTTCAGGCCTAGCAGTGGGACCCATTCACCACTAATGGTGACCCTACCCATTTTTGAATTTTTGAAAATCCAAAAGGGGAAACTGAAGCCCGCGGTCTACACTTCAGTTCCTATAAGGTGTTCTCCTTCAAAAGTTTGATTTTTGACACTAAAAAATGACTTTTTGTTGATATTTTGACTTGGTCAACAAGGAGGTGCCTGTAAAAACTTTGCAACTTAATCTTTAATGATCTCCAAGCCTTCAAGATGTCTAAATCTGCAAACACACAAGAGGAGAAGGAAAAATGTTGAATGTTAGGGCATGGGGGTTTGCCTTGGTCAAACCCCTTTTTAGGTAATTAAATGAAAATGAAGAAAGAATGTAATAGGTATGCAACAATGGAGTTAATACCTTTCCATGATGATTGATCTTTATTTTCTGCAACAAAAGATGAAGAATCTACCCTTGAATGTATGAAAAATGATCTTGAATGACTTGAAACGATAAAACCCTAGCTTGCTTAACTTGAGGTGGAAGAAAAATGATGAATGAGTGATAGGATGTGTGTATGAATTATGAATTAGGGTTTAGAGACTTGCATTTATAGGAAATCCACCTTATTTTCCTATTGATTTGATCCCTAAGGATGACATGGAGAAAAATTAAACTTAAAATCCAACTTTTCCTGCTCAAACCCTAAAAATGAATCAAATGCAACTCATTCACCATCAAGGGTGAATGGGTCATACCTGGATGGGACCGATTCACCCCTAATAGAAAATGAGTCCCAGAGGGGCCATTCTGCTAGCTGGAAGTTGGGAAGTAAGAAAATCAGGTTTATATGATGAATTTGTGGGTTATTTGATCAATTTATCCCTCAAGATGCACAATATGGGGCCACAGGGGCCTATTAATGATGAAAAAAATGGTAATTAGGGATTGGGACACAAATTTCAATGTGAAAGTGTGATTAAATGCATTTTACATCATTAAAATGAGGTTCACATAGCCTAGAAAGGCACAACATCCAATACGAATGTGTAAGACACATTACAACACTAGATTAACATTAAGTTTAATTTAAATCCTTCTAGATTAATGTGATATTGCAATTAAATACACTTTATAATTTTGAATTAGGGGAAAATGGGTTCATTAAGTCTAGAGAGGCATGAAATTCTTTTACAAAACCTTTACAAGACATCGTTTGATGCATTTGCAAGGGTCCAAGACCTAATGTGGATGTATAAAACAACTCACAACATCAAATCAAATCCTCATTAAGTCCAATTTATCATCAATTATTCCCAAATTAAGGAAGCAAAAAGGGATACTTTTTCTGTGTCCACAAGATGTAAGATCACTTATGAACCATATAGCTCCATTGGAAAGAAAATTGTGTTATGCTAGGTGGAAATGTTAAATAAGGTGCTCAAGCTCATGACTTAGCAAGCTTCATTATTCCAAATCCATTGACTATATTTCCAATCATGCTTTAGGGAGCACACATAATTTTAACATTGTGGGGTACTGTTTAATGTTGTAGGGGACACAAATCACCTTAGAGGGTGTACAAAAGTTTAACATCATGAGGGAAAAAATAATTCTCAACATCACAAGGGATGAATTGATAACCATACCTCAATGGGTGTTATAAATAGTACCACCACTAAAGGGGTATGTCAATAACTCAAATCTTAAAAGATGTCTATGGAATTGATAGGTATGATATGTCCCCCCTTAAAATGTCAACATACTTTTTTATGTTGGTACTTTAAGGAAACAATAGGAAAAGAGGGGATCCTTAAGGATAATGCACACCTCCAAAACTAGTCATCCCTGGCCCCCATGCGTAGAGACAAGGACAACCATGCAAGATACTATTGTGTTGCTACCATAGATAAATATGGTTGCACCTAAGATTGTACCACCATGAATGGCAATGAGAAAACACATGAAGCTACAAATGCCACATATTGAAGAGAAACAACATAGGATAAAGATCATTATTCTCTAGAGTGATTAGGTGCTTCAACACATGGAAGAGCACTACAATCATTAATTGTTTTATTTTACTACTCAAGGACTAACATTCGTTGGTGGAATGACCATGCACTTGATGATATGCACAAAAGGAGTTATTGTTATAAAATTTCTTACATGTTGGAGGGGGAAGAGTAATCAAATGATCTTTTAGAAGCCTCAACAAATATGCTCTTGATTTTATAATGGTGTAGGAGAAATTTTTTTCTCTTGTGAATAAAATATTGATCGCTTACCATAAGATGTCATAAATATTTTAGATGATGGAGCATTAGATGAAGATGGGGAAAAAGGTTGGAAACCTAAACCCATTTTATAAATGTACAATATAGAATTCACATAATCCTTGTAACCTTGTTTCATATTTTCATTCTATCCATTTTTAGAAAGTAATTTATATCCAAGCCCACAACATCCCTCTAGCTCAAATGAAGAAGTCTTATCTAAATGCTTATGAGAACAATTGATTCTTTTGTAAGAAAGAAAATATTTTTTAATTTTTTTAAAGTTAGGAATCTTCAACACATGAGGGATGAAAGTTGAAGAGCCCCAATCACCATCAAGGATTATTTTTTTAGATTTGTTGATGTAGAACAAGATTGAGCAAATGAAACACAAGACTCCTTAGGTTTAAATTGTGAGATTTTGTACTTTCCCACAAAGGAGGGTGTAAAATCTAGTGAACCCCAATCATCATCTAAGAGTTTTTTTTATAGGTGAAATTCAATCATAATTATCCTCAACATGTAGAGGTTCTACACCTTTAAAGTTGGGATAAAATTATTAAGAGAGTTGGAAGTGTTATGTTTGGATTCAACTTGTGAATTATAGCTTTTCCATCTTCTTTTACCCTATAATCTTGTTATTATATTCATAACTCATCTCATACTGAGGAGTAGATGGAACTCCCTCATGGCATGAATCCACAGTCTACCTAAGAGAAGACATTATATGAAAGAGGTCTTGGCATGATATGAACAAGTGTAGGAAAATTCATGAGTCCTACCTTAATGGGTAGTGTGAACATTCCCAATGGTTTCTTACCAAAATTTTCAAAGAGATGAATAGAAAGGCCATTAGGTTCTATGATATTCTTGTGGGTATGTGCAAGATCATCATGGAAAAAACAGGCCCTTAAGTGGCAAAACATTTAGAAAAATCAGAGTTAGGCAACTTGACATAAAAATTTGAATAAGTTATCTATATTATTTCAAAATTATGTAAGAATAGAATTTGTAACAAATTGAATGTAGTTTTTAAACTACTAGGTTTATTTTATTTTTTTTAAATCTATTTGGTGAAAATTTGAAATTTCAATGTAGTAGTACTTAAATTTCAGGGAAAAAATAAGAAGTGTCTATCTGACCACCCTAACCACAATAAAATGATAATATTTTTTTATTAGATTTTAGATATATTTAGAGGACTCATGTATAGATGTGATGCATATTTTTTTGTAATTTTTTCCAAATAAATAATTAATTATGAATTTTTTATCAAAAATTTTCAAAAATATAAAATCTCGTATGTCTGACCACCTTAACATTGTCAAAACTTCATGAATTTTTTTTTTTTTAATCCTATAGTATGCAAAGCATAGAATGTGATTCATGTTTCAGATTCAAAAAATGTGATACCGTTTGAAAGCTATATATGTTTTTCAATTAGCCTATCAATCAGGACTTTAGTCATAATTCAAATAGAAAATGAATAATAATAATTTATTAAATTCAAAGTAAAGCATAATTTATATTGGTGGAAAGATGAGAATCTCCTTTAAAAACCCTTTTCATTTCATCAATTTTGGGTAAAAAAAAGTCATCAGCCACATGGGCCATCATATCACTTACATATCGCCACTTTTTGGCCCATCATGATCCTACACATACCCTTGTCCACAAAAGAATTATAGATAGAAGATCAATGCTACAAAAATTAAGAACCGACCTATTATCTATGAGAGTACATCTAACCCCAACTTTATTAATGACCACCATTATCATTAAAGATTCATGTTTATTCTGGATCTATGAGAGTATGTATAAGCCCAAATTTGTTGCTTGCATACACTCAAACAACACTACTACATCATTCGGTTTGAGAAAATTTGAGACATCAATCTTCTACAAATCCTCTTGGAGCATCTCGTGGTATGTAGGTGATGTTTGAATCAAATCCCAAAGGGAAATCTTGGCTTGAGTATTACAAAGTTTCTCAACAAGATCATATTCTTTACCAATACATCAAGGAATATTAGCTAGGGTTGGGAGATATGGTTGAGGTAATGGAATGGATGTTGGTGTTTTTTTTGTTGCTTATTATTTCTAGTGTTATATGTGTGAGCAATTAATTCCATGATAACTTTGTTTTTGCAACACATATTATTGCATATGTTTACTAGTGAGTTGTTTTGTAAATTTTTGGATATGACCATGAGGTTTTGGAGGTCCTATATAATGAGATTTTATTTAGGAGGTCCAATAATTATAGGGATTTGAGGAGGTCAAATAATTAAAGGAGATCCAATAGTCAATTGTGCATTCATAACCTCAATTGAATTAGCTACTTGTTGATGATCTTCTATCGATAGAGGATCTAATGTCAATTGAGTATCTTCATCTATACAATATGTAGTGTAGAAAAATGCATACCTTTGCATCCCTTGCATTAATTCCCTTTAGGTCACCTATTATTGGCCCTTAAGACCCCTTTTGGTGTATCTCAAGGAATATTTCAATTGTAAGCTTGACCAAAATCTATAAACAACCTTTAATCTTGGTAACCCGCTTTTTAAAATTGCAAAATAAGCCTTGTGGGACCAAGACACCAACTAGGGCATCTTAGTCCGGAGGGATTTATTTTTGGGAATTAAGAGAAAGAAATGAAAATATTTGAATTAATTTGACATTTTTTCAGTCTTTGGGATCTAATAATCAAGTTATTCGATAGGAATTCCTATAAAAGTAATATTCATACCCATTTTCATCTAAGTTGAGATAAGTGAAGAGAGAAGTAAAGGAAATTTTCAAGAAGTAAGGAATTGAAGTCTTGGAGCAGCCTTCTATTGTCTTTTTGCGGGTTTTTCAAATCTATTTTCAAGTCAAGATCTAGCATTGCCAAAGACTAATGATGGATGCCTATGGAGGATCATGAGAGATTCTAGCTTGGAGATGCAACTAGCCATCGTTCCAAGCCTAAGGACTTGTTTCTTGAGTGATTTCATCTTCCATTATTGTTCTAATTTATGCATAAGGAAGGTATATTTCATGCTTATAGCCTATTATGGTGACTTGAGATCTCCTTTGTAGGTAATTTTAATTTTCATCTTAGGAATTCTATTCTAACACATTTGAATAGGTTTTCTCCATGTTCTATCTTGCATAATCTTAAACACTTAATATTAGGGCTCTCACACATTTCCATTTTCAGATCTATGCATTTTCATCAAGGTTTAATTATCAAACAAGGGGTTTGACCAAGGAAAACCCCCATAAAAAATCAATCAAATTTTCTTTGTTTTGTAGGTTATTTATAGGTTTAGATCTGAAGAATTGGTGAAGGAAATACAAAAATTGAACCTCGGGATTACATTTAGAGATTTTAGAAATTTAGATTGGGACTAAGATGGTAGTAAGGGAGTCTTATTCCTCTTGGAGGTATTTTTTAGAAATTCTTTTATATTCTATTTTGACATTTAAAGATTCTGCATTTCCCCTGAAAAACAACAGTGAGACTAAGAAAATAGTAAGGGCGTCTCAATCCTCCCTAGCATATTTTGACAACATTTTTACATTTCCAGAATCCTCATCACATTTGTAGACTTGCCAGGTACACATACCCTAACTTACTTTTACTTAATTTCATCATTTTCACTGCTCATTTAGCTTGCATTACTAGGTTTTGTGAGTTTAATGTCAAGTTGTCCTTTCCAAGCTTTTTCTTGGTGGTGAACCCCTCGAAGCTTAAATAACCACCCCAAGTCTTCCTTGTTGAGAATTGACTCACCTTTGTGTTGATAGTCAATCCAATTTGGGATCGTAGGGCATATTTGAATGGAAATTGGAGAATAGTGGTGTTCTATGACCTAGGCCATAAAGCACCCACACTCCCCCTATTGTTCACAATCCATCTCACTATATGTTGAAAGAAATGTATCAATTAATTTATCCTTTTTTTCCACAATATATTCCCAAGTAGCAAAGGTATTGGGAGAGAGACAAACAAGATTCTCATGGCACTCAATGATTGGATCTTTTGACACCAAGATACCTTCTTCACAAGTAGGTGAGATATCAATAGAAGAACAAATATAATTTTCATGATTTTCAATTATTGCATTCTCTTACACCAAGATACCCTCACAATTAGGAGAGATATTAGGACAGGGATCAATGAAAAATAAAAGAGGAGAGAGAAACTTGTTTTCACATGCTTGTAACATTTTTTAACTACCTAACAAGATATGAAAATAGGACATGAATTATGACAGCAAAATAAATTTTCAATAAAATAATTATGTTATGTCCTATGGATTAAATTAGGGATGTAAAAAATAAAAATAGACACTTCACATAATAGAATTCCAAAATAAGAACCAAATTTGGACAAAGGACACTGGTAGAGATGTGAATAGAAAATTTCACCCTAAACTAGTTGGTCTAGAGTGCAAGGATGCCATGGAATAGATAGTTAATTTTGAAAAATTCAAAAATTGGAAATCATTGACAGTGTATGAGGGTCCTATGTTTTAGAGGTTCAAGTTTGGAAGTCAACATATTTTTTGAAATGCACCAAAACCTAATTTTTCTATATGAAGCACATACATGCATGCAATTTTGGATATTTTTAGAGTAATTATGTATATTCAAATGATTTTTTTTAGAAATTGAATGTTGTAATTGACTTATTTTTCCAAAAAAAATATAGAAAAATACTTTTTGATCTTTTGAAATGAAAATACTATGCAAATTTGTCACCTTTTCAATGTTTTCACAAAAATATGTATGAATCAATGGTAGAATAATTTTGAAATTCATTTTCTCAATGAAAATAACTTATATCTAAGCCCTAAAAAATAAAATAGATCTGATTTTTTTAATAATTTAGTTTAAATTATTTTTCAACTTTTATGCTGAAAAATATTGAAAATTGATAGTTTTTTTGAAAATAAATGCAAATTATCAACAATTTTTTGAAATAACCTATGTTTTAAATTAAATTTTAAAATCTTATGTAATGATATATTAGAAAATTTTCAAGTGTAAAATATGTCAAGTTGACCAAAATATTTTCTAGGAAAAGGGAACCTAGATCTAACTAGGATTAGCTACTTTTCACTTACTCAACAATGGAATTGGGATCAACAAGGGTAGGAGATTGACTTATAACTTAAAAGGTGAGTCAATCAACCTTGGATCTGATTCTTTGAAGGTTGGAAAATGTTTTTTGATTTGATGTGATGCAATGCTGTGATTATGTATACTAAGAAAATGTAATAATCTGTTAAGATTTTTGACAAATTGGAAGCTGATAGACAAAATTGATTTCAAAAAAGTAGAGGGCAGATAATCATGCACTTTTGATTGAAATTTGAGCTAGATATAGATGGTCTAGGGCACAAGGATTCCCTAAAATAGACTTGAAACCTAATGTAATGGTTCGCCACGCAACCCTAGAGGAAGTTGCAATTCACTACTTAAACGTACCAATTTTTTTTTTTTGTTGTTCAAGTAAAAATAACATGTAATATGAATACACATTGCCAACAACCTCTAAGGCCACGATACAAAGATTACCTTAAAACCCAAACAAAAATTAACACCAATTGAAACCAAAACATTAATCACCTACATAATTAAGATTACATACATCCCATACAAGATAAACTACAACAAGGATAAAAAAATACCTCAAGATTCCAACTAACAACATCTAAACAATATGATTACAACACTCATTCCCCGAATGAGGTAAATCCAATAAGCATAATTACAAATTACAAATTCCACCTCGATAACAATTGAGGGGTAAAAGAATATAAGCACAACTGAAAAGAATGAAGCCAAAAAAGCAACTGGATCCAATGAGCTCTCCAACATGAAATTCTCGTCCACACGAGCACAAGCAAAACCCAACGGAGAAAGGTGCACGTTCCACCCAACCAAGTGAAACCAAAGGCTCACCCCCCATGCTAGGAGATAGTAACAAGGATTTCCTAGACAAGACCATCTACCACTAGACACAAACTAACACATAAACCGAACTAAATCAAGAACAAAACCCACATCACTTAACACAATGGTTACAATGCTTCCAAAGTACAAAATCGAGTACAATCACTGTACAAAATAAACCAATGGTACAACACCATACCGACTGCTATCATAGGAGGAGTGTCATCACAAAGGCTGCATTGGTTATCCAATGGTGTTCTTCCTAGGTCTCGGCCCCCCTCTAGGGATATCCTGATAACCTCTCACGAACTGGGCGCCATATGCACACCAGAGCGGAATCGGTTATCTTTCAAGGATACAAGATAATGATCTTGCCATTCCAGGCCTTCCCAACTCATCTCAAGTCTTGTACAAGCCCTTGAGCCAATGAGCGAGGCTAAATTATCTTATTAATGTGCAAAGCTACTCTATCCCTAGTATAAGTTATTTTAATTTTCACTTAATTAACTGACTCTCACACGAGTTATCCTGGAACCACTTTGGGCCTGACACTCGTTGAAAGCCACTCCCCTATCGACAACACATAACTCAAGCACATGCCAAGGGTACACAATGCACTAACACTTATCACAAAATAATCAAACACCTCAACAGGTAACACATCACTATGGATGCCCAAACTGAAACCAAAGTGTGCACTACCCAAGGCTAACACTAGGTTGACTAACATAATGAGACCCACATAACGAACTGATAACCCGACTCAACCATGAATCACAAGGTCACATAGCCCGTTCAAAGAACCAGGTTTCCACTTAAGCTTAACTCACACACAATCCAAGATAGACAAAGCAAATCATAAGAGACATAACATCATCTCAAGAAAACACTACTGGAAGACTTACATGATCAACAAGACCAATACGAATTAACAACGCAATCAAAGAGTCCCTAGCCTCAAGGTTCAAAACCCAGAACAACCAAGGTACACCCACAATCAAACAATATTTCCCATACCGAGAATAAACGAAAAAACCACTAGAAAACATTCTAAGCAATTAAACAGGCTAATATTAGGATTTCTTAAATCCAAGCCACGCGATGACACATTGCATGAAGTCAATTTAAATAAATACCATTATTTGCACATAATTAAAGGTCAATCAATCACGTGAAGAAATTTAAAACTCAATATTTAAATTCGATTTGCCGTATCATACTCGATGATTAAGAAAAAAAATCGATCTTATAAATAAATCCATTATTCAAATTCAATTTTTGCCCTTATTTATAAATAAAATCACCAACTTAACATGATTATACTAAAACATAATCATTTATTAAATGAATATTTATTTCATTTTATTTCTTAAACTTCCATTTAAATTCCAAAACATCATCTAAAATAAACCCCATTATTTAAAATATATAATAAAATATATTATATACCATATAATATATATATATATATTTTTAAATAATAAAATAAATTAAAACATTCAAATAAAATATATATTATATATATTATACATAGTATAATATTTATATATCATAATATATATAATATATATACATTATATTAATATAATATATAATAAAAAAAAAAGCGAAGTCACGAATTAGGGCACGCCGGCCGCCGACCTCCTTATGAGGAGGGGCGTGGCCCTGGCCGCGCCAGGCCTCCCTTGTGGGAGGCAGTGCTACCGTTGGAAGCGCCTTCCCCACATACTATGGGGAGTGCTGCCTCTGGCAGCGACCTCCACAGGGTCGGCCGGGTAGCCACGGCTACCTCCGCCCTCCCCAAACATTTTATAGTAATTTTTTTTTAATTCATTTCCAGGTAAAACGCGAAAACAGGAAATATCACACCCTGTTCTGCGTTTTCTAAACCAGAATATAAAAAGCATAAACATGAATATATATATTTATATATATGATATATATATATATAAAAGCCCACAACCCTTTATATACATATTATGTGTATATATATAAAAAAACTATTTCCAATAACTAGGTATAATAGGGAAAATTCTTTCTATAGAATGAAATTGAAGAAAAACTTCAAACACAAGTTTCATGAACACAATTTCTCAAATTATACAACTTCAAACAAAGATTTCTCTTCAAGATCTTTCTGGGTTCTTCTTTCATTTTCTATTGTTAGATTTTTGTTCTTTTATTTTCTTTTCTCTCATGATTTCAAGAGGTTTCAGATTGGTTTTCTACACTTCCATTCAAATTGAAACAAAGATTTAAAAGCTTCAACACATAACTAGAACAAAACCTGAATCCAGAAACTTGGAGAAAAAAATGATGAGGGATCCTTTGATGCTTCCATTCTTTGACAATATCCTCCCAAGATCTTCATTTTCAAACCAAGAATCCTTCCAAAAATCCAAAAGCCCTCTTTTGTAACCACTTTTCCCATAAGAAAAATTGAAAGAAAAACCCTAAATGAAATATATTCTTTTTCCAAAATTCCCAAATTCCAAATTCAAATCCAACTTCTAATTCAAATTCAAATACAAATTCCAATTTCAAATTCAAATTCTAATTAAATTCAAATTCAATTGCAAACTCAATTTCAAATTCAACTCTTCACAAATATATTTCCCCAAAATAGTCAACTATTTCTTAAAATATCTTTTCTGCCCCAAAGTCATTGCATTTGAAAACATTTGAATTTTTTTAATAACTTAAAACAATTTCCAATTCCAAATTGCATTCAATACATTTTAACATTTTCTTTTCAACAAAATAATTAAATCTTTTAACACTTTTAATTCAAGGAATAACTTAATCAATTCCACACAACTAATTTAATTAATCAATAAAATAAATCTAACCCAAGATTAGATTATTTTTTTTTTAATTAATTTAAATTAATTAATAAAGTAAATGACATTCCTAGCATTACAACTAAATGCATTAAATCACCAGTTTAACAATGCAAGCCATTAAAACTTGAATTTAAATAAGGACCATGGTGACATGGGCAACAAAACCACCAACCCGACTACAACCCAACGACACACTGTGACTAGGGTGCTGACTTGACACGAAAAACCTAGCTACTATCTCCCAATCGAATTCCGTAGGACAAGGGACACGCTCATACCTGTGGAACTAGGTGGAGTCAATGTCCTGTACCTGCATCTTGCAACCACACAAGAGTCGAACATGCATATAACATAATAATAAAACACATCGTGAAGAGGAAATCGTGGAATCATAGGGCGCTCGCATGCGAGTGATGTGATCTCATCCCCTTCACCAATACAGTATTACTAACTGACGAAGCTAACATCATTAACATAATCTAATTATAAAGCATCACTAATTCAAGTGTTAACCAAAATGAACCATAACATAAGAAACATTGTCTGATCAACAGAGTACAAAATGGAGGGGTGTTACATCCTCCCCCCTAGGGTCAGGCTTACTCCTGGAAGCCTGCAAGTACCCCTAGTACAAGCTCCATAAAATCACACATAATGCAATATCATTACAATGTTTACTCAAGACAAGGTATGTGACATTATCACTTCAACATTCATTTAACATTTTGCATTTTGAATCTAGGTACAATAATTTAACATCTACATGCTTTCTTATAATTTAACAATAAAGTTGGGGACTATAGGCCTCACCAACAAGATGCACCTATTATGCAATTATCATTAACATGCAATGGTTTCACTAATCCTTTATTTTCTCTAAACTTTTACTTACTACAAAATTAGGGACTTACCTTGTCTTAAGTAAAACTAACATGTAATATGAATACACATTGCCAACAACCTCTAAGTCCATGAGACAAAGATTACCTTAAAACCCAAACAACAATTACCATCAATTGAAACCAAAACATTAATCACTTACAGAATTAAGATTACATACATCCCATACAAGATAAACTACAACAAGGATAAAAAAAATACCTCAAGATTCCAGCTAACAACATCTAAACAATATGATTACAACACTCATTCCCCGTATGAGGTAAATCCAATAAGCATAATTACAAATTACAAATTCCACCTTGATAACAATTGAGGGGTAAAAGAATATAAGCACAATTGAAAAGAACAAAGCCAGAAAAGCAACTAGATCGAACGAGCTCTCCAACATGAAATTCTCGTCCACACGAGCACGAGCAAAACCCAATGAAGAAAGGTGCACTTTCCACCCAACCAAGTGAAACCAAAAGGCTCACCCCCCATGCTAGGAGATAGTAACAAGGATTTCCTAGACAAGACCATCTACCACTAGACATAGGCTAACACATAAACCGAACTGAATCAACAACAAAATCCACATCACTTAACACAATGGTTACAATGCTTCCAGAGTACAAAATCTTGTACAATCATTGTACAAAATAAACCAACGGTACAACACCATACCGACTGTTGTCATAGGAGGAGTGTCATCGTAAAGGCTGCATTGGTTATCCAATGGTGTTCTTCCTAGGTCTCGACCCCCTTCTAGGGATATCCTGATAACCTCTCACGAACCCGACACCATATGCACACCAGAGCAGAATCGGTTATCTTTCGAGGAGACAAGATAACGATCTTGCCATTCCAGGCCTTCCTGACTCATCTCAAGTCTCGTACAAGCCCTTGAGCCAATGAGTGAAGCTAAATTATCTTATTAATGTTCAAAGCTACTCTATCCCTAGTATAAGTTATTTGAATTTTCACTTAATTAACTGACTCTCACACGAGTTATCCTGGAACCACTTTGGGCCCGATGCTCATTGAAAGCCACTCCCCTATCGACAACACATAACTCAACCACATGCCAAGGGTAGACAATGCACTAACACTTATCACAAAATAATCAAACACCTCAACAGGTAACACATCACTCCGGATGCCCAAACTGAAACCAAAGCATGCACTACCCAAGGCTAACACCAGGTTGACTAACATAACGAGACCCACATAATGAACTGATAACCTGACTCAACCATGAATGACAAGGTCACACAACCCGTTCAAAGAACCAGGTTTCCACTTAAGCTTAACTCACACACAATCCAAGATAGACAAAGCAAATCACAAGAGACATAACATCATCTCAAGAAAACACTATTGGAAGACTTACATGATCAACAAGACCAATACGAATTAACAACGCAATCAAAGAGTCCCTAGCCTCAAGGTACAAAACCCAGAACAACCAAGGTACACCCACAATCAAACAATATTGCCCATACCGAGAATAAACGAAAACACCACTAGGAAACATTCTAAGCAATTAAACAGGTTAATATTAGGATTTCTTAAATCCAAGCCACACGATGACACATTGCATGAAGTCAATTTAAATAAATACCTTTATTTGCACATAATTAAAGGTCAATCAATCACGTGAAGAAATTTAAAACTCAATATTTAAATTCGATTTTCCTTATCATACTCGATGATTAAGAAAAAAAATCGATCTTATAAATAAATCCATTATTCAAATTCAATTTTTGCCCTTATTTATAAATAAAATCACCAACTTAACATGATTATACTAAAACATAATCATTTATTAAATGAATATTTATTTCATTTTATTTCTTAAACTTCCATTTAAATTCCAAAACATCATCTAAAATAAACCCCATTATTTAAAATATATAATAAAATATATTATATACCATATAATATATATATTATATTTTTAAATAATAAAATAAATTAAAACATTCAAATAAAATATATATTATATATATTATACATAGTATAATATCTATATATCATAATATATATAATATATATACATTATATTAATATAATATATAATAAAAAAAAAAGCGAAGTCACGAATTAGGGCACGCCGGCCGCCGACCTCCTTACGAGGAGGGGCGTGGCCCTGGCCACGCCAGCCTCCCTTGTGGGAGGCAGTGCTACCGTTGGAAGCGCCTTCCCCACATACTATGGGGAGTGCTGCCTCTGGCAGCGACCTCCACAGGGTCAGCTAGGGTAGCCACGGCTACCTCCGCCCTCCCCAAACATTTTATAGTAGTTTTTTTTTAATTCATTTCGCAGGTAAAACGCGAAAACAGAAATATCACACCCTGTTCTGCGTTTTCTAAACCAGAATATAAAAAGCATAAACATGAATATATATATTTATATATATGATATATATATATATAAAAGCCCACAACCCTTTATATACATATTATGTGTATATATATAAAAAAACTATTTCCAATAACTAGGTATAATAGGGAAAATTCTTTCTATAGAATGAAATTGAAGAAAAACTTCAAACACAAGTTTCATGAACACAATTTCTCAAATTATACAACTTCAAACAAAGATTTCTCTTCAAGATCTTTCTGGGTTCTTCTTTCATTTTCTATTGTTAGATTTTTGTTCTTTTATTTTCTTTTCTCTCATGATTTCAAGAGGTTTCAGATTGGTTTTCTACACTTCCATTCAAATTGAAACAAAGATTTAAAAGCTTCAACACATAACTAGAACAAAACCTGAATCCAGAAACTTGGAGAAAAAAATGATGAGGGATCCTTTGATGCTTCCATTCTTTGACAATATCCTCCCAAGATCTTCATTTTCAAACCAAGAATCCTTCCAAAAATCCAAAAGCCCTCTTTTGTAACCACTTTTCCCATAAGAAAAATTGAAAGAAAAACCCTAAATGAAATATATTCTTTTTCCAAAATTCCCAAATTCCAAATTCAAATCCAACTTCTAATTCAAATTCAAATACAAATTCCAATTTCAAATTCAAATTCTAATTAAATTCAAATTCAATTGCAAACTCAATTTCAAATTCAACTCTTCACAAATATCTTTCCCCAAAATAGTCAACTATTTCTTAAAATATCTTTTCTGCCCCAAAGTCATTGCATTTGAAAACATTTGAATTTTTTTAATAACTTAAAACAATTTCCAATTCCAAATTGAATTCAATACACTTTAACATTTTCTTTTCAACAAAAGAATTAAATCTTTTAACACTTTTAATTCAAGGAATAACTTAATCAATTCCACACAACTAATTTAATTAATCAATAAAATAAATCTAATCCAAGATTAGATTATTATTATTTTAATTAAATTAAACTAATTAATAAAATAAATGACATTCCTAGCATTACAACCAAATGCATTAAATCACTAGTTTAACAATGCAAGCCATTAAAACTTGAATTTAAATAAGGACCACAGTGACATGGGCAACAAAACCACCAACCCAACTACAACCCGACGACACACTGTGACTTGGGTGCTGACTTGACATGGAAAACCTAGCTACTATCTCCCAATCGAATTTTGTAGGACAAGGGACATGCTCAGACCTATGGAACTAGGTGGAGTCAATGTCCTATACCTGCATCCTGCAACCACACGAGAGTCGAACATGCATATAACATAATAATAAAACACATTGTGAAGAGGAAATCGTGGAATCACAGGGCGCTCGCATGCGAGTGATGTGATCTCATCCCATTCACCAATACAATATTACTAACTGACAAAGCTAACATCATTAACATAATCAAATTATAAAGCATCACTAATTCAAGTGTTAACCAGAACGAAGCATAACATAAGAAGCATTGTCTGATCAACGGAGTACAAAATGGAGGGGTGTTACACCTAAATCTACTTTCGCAGGCTTGAGGTCCCTAGTTTTTAGTCTCTGTATTCCATGTTTGGTTGTCATATCTTCATTTGTT